>PVLC010013004.1:0-42864 GCA_004027655.1 Graphiurus murinus | reverse complement strand
TAATAAGGAGCAATATAATTTCTATCTATATGCAGAGCATGCATATCAATGAAATTTCAGTTTATGCAGACACCTGCTTTACAAGGTTTAATGAGAATCTAAAAATAAGAACTAATGTCCTATGAGGAGATAAACGCTCTGACAGATTTGTTTGACACAATGAGTTCCCAACATTGAGGAACATATCCTTTCAACTCATGTTTTGGCTTCTTTAAGGCCCTTAAACAGCTATCTTTCAGCAAACTTAATGACAGATGTGTTCTAGAAATGATTTCCTATAATTCTTCTACATTAGTGTAGAAATCAGCTAAGGTCGCAGAATGCAAATCAGTGATTTTACCATACAAAATTTATTCTAATTTTCCTCTTGGGAAAAATCTCGCAATTGAAACACATTGGGTTTGAGCAGATTTGAGGCCCATTTTGCAACTGCAAATAGACAAATATTGAACCTTAAACAGCAACTAATGGTCACAGCATCTGTGCAACTGTATGTTACAAAAGAAGAAAAACTATCTGAAATTGACTCTGGAAATTCATTGCTATCTTGAGCAATTGTTTTTTAATTTAAATTGATTAGTAAAATGATAAAAAATATGACTTTTTGGAACCTGGGTGTATTATTCCAATAAGGAAAGGTAAGATCTTACCTGATATGTTCAACATAGTTCTGTGCCCTTGGTAGGTACCGACGGGTCAGTTGACTGGATTTTCACAGAGGTGGAGGAATTAAATGTAGAAAAGATACATTTAGAACTGAAGTAAAACTGCCAAATTATTTAAGCAACAGCAGTAGGCTAAGATGCTAATATCAGAAAAGTTATAAAATGTTTTAAAAGTATAAATTTTAAAGTTCTTATCCAATGCCAATCTCAGTATCATGTGTAGGGAAGGGGGTGTAGGGAAGGAGCCAGGGGGAAGCTCACCAAGTGCTGAGTGCCTGTATGTCCCTATCTTTCTGAACTATATTATGATGTGAGACTACAATGCACCAATAAAAGTATACTAAAAAGACCGAAAAACTAAAAAAATAAAAATTCTTACCCATAATAATAGAGTTTGTGTGATGTTTTATTTACTGTGTTGCATAGTTTTATTTCTCTGTTTTTACTTAAAAAATTCTAGAAATGCCATTTTCTTTGAAAACAAAGAAATATGGGTAAATGACACATAGGTAAATAGAGGTAGGTGTGTGTATAGAGAGAGAAATAAATATAAAACAAGCCATATGTAGGTACCTATATGATACAGTTCTGGTCATTAATCTTCTTAACCTTAAAACAAGTATGTTGAATAGTATAGAGTTGGCAAAATTATTTTCTATCATATATATACCTAACATGTTCAAGTCCTTTGTATAATTTCTCACAGTAAGTTATGAGATCAGTAATAGTAAGAGTTCTACTTTATAGATGAGAAAACAGATTCAGCAAATCTAAGAAATTTGTTTAAGGTCACATAGCTAGTTAATTGCAGACAATATTGATTTTTATTCTACTTGACTTAAAATCCATGTTCTTTTATTCTGCCATATTATCCTTTTTCTGCTAACCTTCTAGGAGGCAATACAAATCTACCCCTCAAATTAATGAGGTAATTATTTCCTTTACAAATATTTTCATTGTAGGATTTAAAATATAGTCAATGTTTAAATGCCATCTACCCTTACATACAATTCATGGACTACAATATATCTGTTTTCCAGGAATGTAAATATTATATAATATGAGACATACTTTTAAAAATGAATTCCATAGATGTATTCTGGGCCCCCAAAACACCTGTGTTGCTTCATTCTGTATGTATTACTTCCTGAAGTGTTGACTCATATCATGGGTAGAATTCTTTGCTGAGAATAGAAATGACATGCTTGTGAGGCAGCAAGACTGTCAGGGACAGCCAAAGTTTCCTGGGTTTCCACGATGTGTTGGAGTGTGTTCAGCCAAATGCACAAAACAACTTCCCTGCTATTAAGCACCAAGAAATAGTATAGTAAAAAGGCAATACACAGAGAGCCCCACAGGTACAGAGACAGATATTGTCACATATTTCTAGTGCTGTATACAACATGTTTCCTAAGCTATGCTAGGCATATAAAATTGAAATGATTCAGAAGGTAGAATGTAACTATGAGCTGAGGGTGGTGGCACATAATCCTAGTACTTGGGAGGTTGAGACAGGAGGATCACAGGTTTGAGGCCAGTCTCAGCAACTTAGCAAGGCCTTCAGCAACTAAGCAAGTCCCTGTTTCAAAATGAAAAATAAATAAAAGGGCCTGGGGGTATAGCTAAGACGTAGAGTGCCCCTGGGTTCAATCCCCATTCCCAGTTCAAAAAAAAAAGAGGCAAAAATAGAAGTCAGAATAGTAGAACAAATATGTTGTCCCTTTGACTCTACCTCCTTAAAGTCGTCATTGATTACTTCTGAATTATCCTCATCTTATTTCACCAGCAACACATACAGCCAAACTCCATCATTTTACTGCTTTCCTTCCCCAGCTTTGCTGCTGAGGGTACGGTCTCTGCCAAATTTTCCAATGCCAAAGAAGCAGATGCTGCTGCCCAGGGCTCTTGCCTTGGCGCCCTCCTAGCTCCGGCCTCCTGTGTCCCCCCCAGTGCTGAAGCTATTTCATCGTGCCAAAGCCACTGATGTGAGCAGCCTCGGTGCAGAAATCTCACGTTGTGTTCTCTACTGGTGTGTGGAGAATCCTCTCTCTCTCTCTTTTGTATCACACTCCTAGGATATGTGTAACTTGTGTCCTCGGGCCTCATCAGTCTGTTGGTAGAGAGGAAGTCACATTAACTTAATGCCCGGAATTTGTTGGCTCCTTTGCCTTCATTTATAAAACTGCAGTGATTCCAATCTCATCCTTGCCTGAGTCTCCCCACTTAAGGATGGGGTCCCTTAGAGAGAAGCTCTGTGCACTCAAACAGGTCGGTGCAGATTTTGCTACCCACTGAGTTCCTCTAATTGCCTCTTCTTTACTCCAAAACCCCTTCCCTCATTTTTTTAAAATTTATTAGAAATCTTCCACGTAAAGAATGCTTAAAAACAGTCACAAGCCACAGACACAGGGTACTGAATTCTCAAGCAGCATGCATCTTTGCAATAAATTTCTATGTATTGTTTAAGTAGACATATCCAACAAGAAGAATCAACCAATAGAAGTGTGGCAGAAAGGAGTGGTGGTTTTTGTCTCTGAACATAGTTATTTTATTTATTTCTTGTGGAACTGAGAGTTGAACACAAGGGTGCTCTACCTCTGAGATACACCCTCAACCCTATTTTATTTCCCTTATTATTATTACTATTATTATTATTATGGTAATGAGGATTGAACCCATGGGCATTCTACCTCTCAGTTGCATCCCCAGCCTTATTTTATTATTATTATTATTATTATTATTATTATTATTATTGATAATAAGGATTATTAAGGATAATTAAGGATTAAGGATTATTATTATTATTATTATTAGGATATGTGTTATTATTAGTGGTGGTGGTGCTGGAATTGAACTCAGGGGCATTCTACTTCCGAGCTACATCTCCAGCCCTATTTTATTTATTATTATTACTATTATTATTTCTTGTGGTACTGGGATTGAACCCAGGGGCATTCTACTTCTGAGCTACATCCTCAGCCCTATTTTTATTCTATACTTTGGAACAGGGTTGTACTAAGTTGCTGAGGGTCTTGCTAAGATGCTGAGGCTGGCCTGGAACCTGTGATCCTTCTGGTCAGCCTTCCAAGTACTGGGATTATAGGAATGAGCCACCACGCCTGGCTCATAGCTACATTTTATGTTCTGAATCATTTCATTTCTTCAGAATTCCCTGGACTGTCTCCAAACACTCCATCCCATAGCATACATACACAGTGAACTTCTCCTAGATTAGTTAATACTGAGGGGGGTCTGGGTATGTCGCTCAGTGGTAGAGTACTTGCTTGCCATGCATGAGACCTGGGATTCTATTTCCAGCACTTCCAAAAAAATTAATTAATATTGAGGACTCAACTTGTTTCTCTGACATGATTTGCTACTAGCATTGATTAATTAAACAGTTTTTGTTTATTTTAGTTACCACAATAATTATATGTATTGGTAGAGTAAAATTTGAAACTTGATAATGTATACAATGTATAATAATCAATTTCCATCTCCTTAAACATTTATCATTTCTTTGTGTTAGGAATCTTTGAACTTGTCTCTTCCAGTTCTTTATACAATATATAAAAATTTCTTGCAAACAATAGCTACCCTCCCCGTGCTACAGAATATTAGGATTTTATTCTTGCTATTTGGTAATTTCATTTTTTTCTGACTTTGAAAAGTTTAACATTCTCAATCTCATGAATTTATTTACATTTTATAAACAATTAAATTGAAAACTGAAAAATGTTCTTTTGATACACTACTCTCATTGTAGCTATGTGTCTAAGTTGCAGAGAATAGATAGAGACATCGTGTTAGTGAGCTTTCCATTACTGTAACAAATACGTGAGAAGATCAGCTTAAAAAGAGGTAAGATTTATTTTGGTTCCCAGTTTTGGAGGTCTCAGTCCATGGTCAGTTGGACCTGTTGCTTTTGGACTTGTGGGAACATGTGGCAGAGGAAGATGCTCACCTTGTGGTAACTGGGGAACAAGGAAGGAGAGAAGAAGTGACCAGCCTCACACAGTCCCCTTCAAGGGCATGTGTCCATTGACTCAAACCTCCCATTAGAAGCCAGGCGTGGTGGCACACGCTTGTAACCCCAGCATTTGGGAAGCTGAGAATGGAGGATCCGGGTTCGCGGCGAGCCTCAGCTACCTAGTGAGGCCCTCCACAACTTAGTGAGACCCTATTTCAAAATAAAGATTAAAAAATAGGGCTGGGGGTGTAGCTCAGAGGTAGAATGCCCCTGAGTTCCATCTCCAGTACCGCAAAAAAAAAAAAAAAAACAAAAAACAACAACAACAACAACAACAAAACAACAACAAAGAAGAAAACCTCCCATTAGGCTTAAAGTTCCAAGTTGGACCTTCAAGAGACATTTCAGATCCAAATTACAGCAGACATTTTAGACAGAAGGCCTACAATTTGGTAATTTTCTGTATGCCTTTAATTCAGACCTTTAGTGTCTCTGAAATTATTTCAATACCTATGAAACAGATCAATGGTGCACTGTTAAGAAAAGGCATTGAAAATATACAATGTTCATACAATGTAGAATAATTATAACAAAAATAACAAGCTAAATTAAATTGAGAGTTTATTTCACTTTAGAGAGGATTGATTTGTAAAATTTTCACATTTGAGCCCTTCTCATAATAATTGTGGAAGTACTGTAAGAAAAAAATTCATGGAGCTTCAAGCTAAAATTGATGAAGAAACAATAAAGATGTATTTGAGTAAATAAATATTTTTGGTAGAATAAAAAGATATTTATGAGCCGGGCGTGGTGGCACACGCTTGTAATCCCAGCATTTGGGAGGCTGAGACCGGAGGATCCGGGTTCGAAGCCAGCCTCAGCTACCATAGTGAGGCACTCCACAACTTAGCGAGACCCAGTTTCAAAATAAAGAATAGAAAATAGGGCTGGGGATGTAGCTCGGAGGTAGAATGCCCCTGGAGTTCAATCCCCAGTACCACAAAAAAAAAAAAAAGATATTTATGCATTTATGAATGAGATAAAATACATGTTTTCATAAGAATCTTCTTGGTAGACTTTTCAGTGTTTGATACAAAATGTATTTTTTCTCTGGATATATACTACTATTGTAGCAATCTGATTTCTAGGCTTATTTAAGGATAAATATCCGTATCTATCAATGTTGGACATAGCTAAACAGTTGTCACCTCAACCAGATTTTGGATGAGGAGAGAGAAGCAGAAGTAATGTTTAATCTTGCCTTTGCTGCTGAAGGTGTTGAGATAGCTAAGATACTCATATCTTCAATAGGTACTAGACATCATCACCTGAATTAAATTAAAATTAAGATTAAACAGACAAAGCTAACTTCCTAACTACTAGACAATGTTTATATTTGGGCCTTAAATACATTTTCATGAGTTGCTGATGACCAGTCTCCCAAGGATATCCTCTTATTTGAAGTTCTAGATTATTTTTTCTCCCTTCATTCCTGTCCTAACATCATTGTCTTCAGGATTATTTTACACACAGTAATTTGTTTAAGTTCAGTTATAGCAGGCCTGGCAATATTAATACAATAGAAGGTCATATATCCAGAATGATTGCGACTGAATTAGCCAATACACAAAGAAAGAAAGAAGAAAAACTAAAAATATAATCTGTTTAATGTAATTTAGCATGAATTTGTTTCTAGAAAATCAACTAATAGAAACAGAATACCACTAAATATTATACTGGGGCTTTTAACTTTTATTTAAAACACCATATAGATTCTATCCAAATTGCCAAGAATTCTGAATTAATCGTGTCCAAATTAATGACATAATATCTCCTAGATTTTAAGTTCAAATGCACTCCAATTTTTTCTTTCTACACAACATGTTCTCTGATTCCAGAAAGAAATTGGATGAAGTTCCTTTCACCCTCTGCTAGATAAATTGAATTTTCTTGTGCGGAAGCAAAACAACTAGGAACATATTTTTTTTCTGTCTTGGGCAGCTCTATTGAGTTATAGCATCATCACACACCAGGGTTTTACAGATAAGGAAGTCAAGTGTGGAGAGACAAACGTTCTTAAGGAGAGAAAGGGGAAACCATACTCAGTAAACTTGTGGCCTATGATCTACCAGGAAATACAGTGTGTTGGAATAGGGCATGACCTGGAATAAATGAACAGACTTGTGTGAGGGTCTGGCTAAGCCACTTAAAGTGGACAATAAATGTACCTGGCAGTTTATATAATCACATTTAATCTTCATACTAACTCTTCCGGATAGGTATTATTATCTCAATTTTATTGTTGAAGGAATTGTAGCTTGGAGAGTTGATAGGAGCAATTGGAAACAGAATGTGGAATTGGATCCTGGCTCTTTGGATTCTAATGGACCATTAACATCCTACTCATCATTACCTTCCTTAGAGTCTTCTTTGTCATCAGTGAAAAGTGCTTGCAGGCTGGCTTCAGAGGCAGCCTGTGGCTATCTGGTCCAGAGTAAAGGATATGGTGCTTCTCCCTTTGGGATCAGTCTTAGGATACTACTTTAGCCATTAGACTTTATAAAGTCCTCAATATAGGTTCTCTCTCTATATTTGTGTATTTATTTGCTGAATGTTACTTCTTCAAATTAGACCATAAGCTCCCTGAAGGCATGAACTCAGTGCTTTATTTGAAGTGCAGACCAGTAGAGTACACAAAAGCATAGCAACAGCTGGGCATGGTGATGCACACCTGTAATTCCCCCAGTACTTGGGAGGCTGAGACAGGAGGATCACAGGTTTGAGGCCAGCCTCAGCAACTTAGTGAGACCCTGTTTCAAAATTAAAAATAAAAAGGGATAGGGGGGTAGCTCAGGGGTAGAATACCTATGGGTTCAGTCCCCCCCTCCCCCGCAAAAAAAAAGCATAGCAATATTTGTCTGATGTAGAATGGATAATTTTTAAAATTCCATTTTATTTTATTTTATTTTTGTGCTGGGGGTTGAACCCAGGGGCATTCTACCACTGAGCTACACCTCAGCCCTATTTTATTTTTTATTTTGAAACAAGGTCTCCCTAAGTTGTGGAGGGCTTTCCTTAGTAACAGAGGCTGGTCTGTGATCTTCCTGTCTCAGCCTCCCAAGTACAGGAATTACAAGCATGTGCCACCATGCCCAGCTTTCTTTTTTATTTTAGAGCAGTTTTAGGTTTACAAAATTATTGTGAAGATAGAATTGCATATCATAGACTTAGTTTCTCCTATCATTAATATTCTATATGAGTATGGTACATTTTCACAACTAATGAACCAATATTAGCATATTATTATTAATTCCACTCTAAACTTTATTCAGATTGCTTTAGTTTTTAACCTGTCCTTTTTAAATTCCAGTTTTCCACCCAGGATACCACATGATATTTAGTAGTTATGTCTCCTCTTGGCTGTGAGAATTTCGTATACTATCTTTGTTTTGAGGATCCTAGCAGTTTTGAGGAACTCCAATCAGATATTGCTATGGTTTGAATGTTTGCCCTTCCAAAATTCAGACTGAAATTTAATCACCATTGTAAGAGTACTAAGAGGAAGACCTTTAAGAGCTAATTGTGAGGCAATGAGTGTCCACCCTTATGAATAGGATTGGTGCCACTATGCAATGGCAAATTTTGCCTCTTTTTGCCATCTCTTGCTATTCTTCTATCTTTGCCAGGTCCCCTTAATGCTGTACTTTCCAGTCTCCAGAAACAAGCCAGTACATTTATGTTTATTATATTTACCAGGCTTAAGTATCCTGTTAGAGCAGCAAAAATAGACTGATACACATGTTTTGTAAAATGCCCCTCAATTAGGATTTGCCCAGTATTTTTCTTCTGGTTAGACTGAGTAAATGTGTTTTGAGGAAGATGAACCATAGAAGTAGAATGCCATTCTCATTACATAATGTCAAAGGTAGACACTATCAATATGACTTACAAATATTCCTGTTAAGCTTGATCAACCGATTGAGGTAGTGTGACTTCCTGCTGTACTGGTTTTAATGGGTGCTACCAGACTCATTCCATCCTGCCCAGAGTAGGTCAGTGGTGGCCCTGGATCCTAGACTCCTCTAAAGGTCAATACTTTCTAATAGAACTAATGTTAGCCCAGCATAAACCCTCCAGGATCTGTAATTTCTGTGTGCTTGTCCATGTATATGAGATAGATTTCAGAGGCTTGGCTATAGGATTTTCTGATTTTATTCTATTCCTTTTCACCCTGAGAGATAGGGGGATCTCCTCTAAAGACTTCTCTCTGCTTCAGGGTCCTCAGGTTCTTTCTCATCAGCTTCCTTTTCTATTAAATTCCCCTAAAGATCCCTCAGAGTTAGGTACCTCATACTGAAGCTGCCATTGACCAACAAGGGGCTAGAGCTAGGCTGGCAAGGTTTACCAGGAAGAAAACTGGAGGAGAAGCAAATGACAGAGCTATGAGGCATAGGTTAAGAGGCCTGAGAGACCTTTTGGACTTCTTAACCCACACATTTCCCTTCCTTTTTTTTTTTTCAAAGTGCTTGGAATTTCCCAAAGTTACTTAGCCCTTTGGGTTTAGGCACTATAGTCCTTTGCAATGCATTGGTACCGTTTAGGTGCAGGAGCCAGGAAAAATTTAACTCAGATTAATTTGTCAGGTAAACTGCAGTAATTTATCAGAGGAATAGGGTATTCCTGAGGGAATTAGATACGAGACAGATGGGACTTGATGTGGGAAGAGCAGTAGTTCTTGCCTTTGGTGGTTGCAGACTCCTCCGAGAGTATCTAAAAATCTATCAGCTTTCTCCTCAGGAAAAAATGCACATATATAGAGGTGATTTTCATAGCTGGGTATGTCCTAAAGCCAAAATTAGATGCTTATACACCCTTAAATCACCTCTGAAGTATACTGCATATGATTTTGACTATCTTGTTTTTAAGTAATTATTAAGCACATTGAAATTTGATTACTGTTGATGTAAACCCAGGATGGAATACAAAGAATGCATGTAGACTGATATCTGGCTCTTCAAAGCATTTTACCTTTGAAGAAAATCAAACATTTGGAGAGTGGAGGATAGGTGTAAATTCTAAAGCTTGCCTGTAGGGTGTCTTCCCTTCTGGTTTTTACTATGAAGCCACATTGGCCTTAATACTTGTTAAAGAATTTGTTTGTGGTTAAGGATTTAAAAAATTAGTGGCAAGGCTTGGTTTTAGAGTTTGAATATAAATTGCCATTTTACAAAACGCGTCTCCATGGTCTATGCAAAACTGACTCCTGATTTGGAGCATTTGTTGTTTAAGGTGGTTGGGAGAATGGGAAGCAGAACAGCTGGGAAAAGGGAAGGAACTGAAGGTGATGAGAATATTGCAACAGTAGACAGAGAGATGGAGAGGGCAGTGCCAGTGCCTCTACTGACCTCCAGTCTTTCCTAGGACTGACCCCAGAGGAGATCTCCTTTTAAAAATTTTCCTTGCTCCCTCTTCTGTCTGCTCTTTCCCACCCTCTGTCTCTCTCCTGTTTGCCCCAGTGTTCTCCCTGGCCTCTTAGCGCTCAGCAAGTGAGGCCCAAAGGAAGTGCCTAGTTGGACAAAGGAAAGAATAAAACAGCCTTATCACACTTCCCTGGTTCCTCTGGGTTTATTGTTATTTTCTTATGCAGTGTTTCTCTGCTACAGCTGTACTTTCAGCTGAAGAATTTTGTGACCTTAAAGACAGAAGAAAAAATCCATTAAAAAAGAGCAGTGAAGAATTTTAAAAGTCAGGATTTCTTTAAATAGCATCAACTGTAGTCAGTTCCCATCTTTTCTATAAAATCTGCTCTGTCTGAATAGAAGGTAAATGGCCATTCTCTCTGGTTTGATGATTTCCCATTTCCTTTTTGGCACAGGGTTATGAACAGCCAACTTTCTTAGTATCTAGTGAAACCATTAATTTATTCACCTATCAAGTCAATCCATATATTTGGTAGGAAGTGAATTCATGATTTAGGAGCTCTGATAATTGGAAAAGCTATAATCTGTCTATTGGTACATAAAAATCCATTTGTAATTCTTACCCTATTTCCTCATTTGATAGAAACTAAGAGTACAGTGGTACATGCCTGTAATCCCAGTACTTGGGAAGCTGAAATAGGAGGGTCACAGATTCAGGTTGGAGACCAGCCTCAACAACTTAGTGAGGCCCTCCACAACTTAGTGAGACCCTGTTTCAAAATGAAAAGTAAAAAGTTTGGCTGGGGATGTAGTGGGAAGGTAGAATTCCACTGGGTTCAGTCTCCAGTACCCACCCCCAAATAAAAGAGAAAAGGAGGGGAGTATAATGTGGCTTAGTTTCCTGTTTATTTATTGTTAAAATTAAATATTTAATTTAATCATCACTTAGTTCATGCAAAACATTTAGCATGTGTTAGTTTCACTTCCTTTCTCAAGATGAGCACTCCCATGCTCCAGATGTTTCTATTCCTATCAGAACCCAATGCCCACTACTCAAAACCCTGATATATGGCAAGAAGCAACAGGACCCTTGAATTTATGCTAAAGCTATTGGGGAATTAAAAAATTAGTGGCAAGGCTTGGTTTTAGAGCCTGAATATAAATTGCCTTTTTACAAGGCAATTTATAAATGAGAAAATTCTCTTTCTAAATTCACACAGGAAAAGATGATCATGGAGTAGTGACAGTGGTCTAAAGACTAGAGTATTATGATAGATTTCTACAACTTTAAGTTATATTCTTGGGTAAAAAAATCTTTTGCTTTCATGGAGATAATCCCCATCTGATTAAGACAGAAAGTTTGTGAGGTCTTTATCAATGTTATGTAATCTGCAAACAAAATGATTTTTATAGTTAAATTCCTGGAGTTTTAAATACTTCTTTTTCAAATGTAATTAATTATGCTAACGTGCAACCTCCACGAGGATGGGGATTTTTGTTCTTTTTTCATTGTAGCACCTTGTTCATTTAGAGCAGTGCTTAACACATAATATCTATTTTTATTTTTACATGCTTTTATTGGTGCATTATAGTCTCATATCATTAATGTAAAGCATGTTGACAATGACGTATATGCACACAGTCTAACATAATATGAACTAAAAACTTACGTGATGAATAAATGAATTAAAGAATGAATGAGTGAGTGAGTTTATTCAAACAGCCTAAGGAAAGAGTTAGTCCAGCCTCTGCTATCTAGAATATCTGAGAATATCAGATAGTCTCAGGAGTGTTGTGGGAAAATGTTTTGAAAGCTATGTATCTGGCATTGTGTTGACCCCTCGGGATTTTGTGGTTGATAAGATAGTCATATTCCTTGCCACGAAACGAGCCTATAGTTTAATGTGAATGGCAGATGTTTATTAAGTGAATACAACAGGGGTTTTTTTTTATGAAAAAGAAGGTACAGAGTGCAGTCTGAGTACTGTGGGGCCCCAGCATGTGAACAAAGACCACGTTCCTAAAGCAAGTGGGATAGAGCATGAAGATGTCTTGAAAATGAAACCAGTATTCAAATGAAAGGCATTATTAGCAAAGGCCTGTCATTAACGAGCTGCCTCTTTCCTGGTGCTCTGTCTCTTTGCTGGGTACAGAGTGAGGCAGGGTTGCCTCAATGGTCCCATGTGTCTATGACCCCTGAGATGCAGCTGAAAACTAAGCCTGAAGAAGTCAGAAAGCAACTTGTTCCAAAACTCTCTTTGAGGGAAACATCTGTCTCTCTTTCAGGATGCTAACTATCACATGTGTCTTCCAGCATTAGCATATTTCTCAGCCATCTGCAGCGGTTGCCTCCCACCTACACAAGCTGAGTCGCTGCACACAAACAACGCTCTTGCCCAAACTTCAGTACCAGACTGAAAGGCATTGCAATCTTAAAGCTTCATGATCATGCAAATTGTCCTATGGGCACTATTTACCTATGCTTTTTGCAATAAATATATCAGTTTTCATCTCATTCGCATGCAAGGAAATCAGTGGAAAAGGAGACTTGTTATAGGTCTTGTTTTTTGTTGTTATTGTTGTCTCTTAGAGTCAAAGGATGAACAGAAACCTGAGATATCATTTGGTTTCACTTGCTGCTTGGCATTAAGTAGACCCACTAATGAAATGAAACTTCTAATTCAATACCCTCTCAATTCTGAGCCACCTACAGGGTGAAATTATGTAAATTCCTATGGTAAACTATTCCAGAGTTATTCTGGTTTTCAGAATTATTTTCTTTCTTTTCTTTTCTTTTCTTCTTTTTTTTGCATTTAGCTAATGCATCTTCCATTGCCCCTGTGCACAAGTGCAGAGTTTCAGTTGTAGTATAGCTGATGATGTAGTTGTGAGCTAAGGTCTTAGAGGCAAGCAGATTTGAATCCAAATCTGACCTCTGTTTCTGATGAATTGTAGAATAAGAGGGTACTGTCCATGATCCTGACATTGACTCAGTTTTTCCCACATAATGAATATTTGATAAGAAATAATTATAATCATTACTCTGTATAAATGATCTAATCATAATATTCATGGGAACAGAAACTCTGACTTATTTGGATTTGTTTCATTCATAGCTGTTTCGATGGACCTGTGGATATTATATCTACTCAAGAATTTTGTATAAGTGATTATCAGAAAACTAAAACAGTAAGCAAAGGGAAGAACTTGCTCTTCTGTTATCTACCTTCATGTGAGGACAGATCATTTACACTTCCTGACTCTAAATTACTTTACCGTAAAATAGTGTTAGAAATGACTATTTGCACTTGAATATTTATGATGAGAGTTTATTCTGTTCTATAAGATCTCTAGAGAAAGAGGTTCTTTCGATAAAATTTCTGGGTTTAAGAATTATTTATTATTAATATTCTATTTGTAAAAGCTCAGATATTTTATTTAGCTACATTTTTCCTGTGCCTTAAATAAGACAGAAGTTTATTTATCTCCCCTGTTAACAGTCTGGAGGTGAGCCAAGTAAGCTGGTAGTAGCTGTGTTCCATATAGTCATTCAGGATCCAGGTTCTGTCCATCTTTCTATCTTATTTTTCATTAATGTGTTAATTGTACATGCTAATGGAGTTCTGTGTGTTATTCAGCTATATTGTAAAACATCCTTGAGAAGAGACATTAGAAACTTTGTTATATTTTCTTGATTAGATTCAAGATTATATGATTTTATAGCCAGCATAGGACCAGTATTGAATGATGGTTTCTAAAGTGAAAGCAAAGATAGGGAAAGGAGGTGAACAAACTAGACACCAGAACAATTCAGTTTCACATTCTTCTAAGAGGTGGCTGATGTCTTCAGCTTTCTCCCTAGAGAGTTTCCAAAGCTCTTTGCTTCTGTCCACCTTGACTCTGCCTACATTCTCAATCCCAGCTAACTGAAAATGCAGTTGAAATTGAAACATAGAAACCGAAAAGATACAGCTTGTAAAGCCCCAGCACAGTTCTCCTTTAAGAGACCCTGATAAACCTACACTTGTATATACTCTTGTCTATTGATTTCTGTTCTCAGAATTTAAATGGGTCAAGCAAAGAAGTATATGATGAGGAGGAAGAGGAAACCCTACTTGGAGTTTCTTATTACATCTGGCTCTTCTTGGGAGTTCTGCAAGTGTCAACATGAATATCAATTACATCACAAAATTCTTTGTTTTTTTTTTTTTTTTTTTGGTATTAGAGATTGAACCCAGAAGCATTCTACCTCTGAGCTACACCTCCAGTCCTAGTGTTGATTCTTTATTTTGAAATAGGGTCTCACTAAGTTGTAGAAGGTCTCACTAACTAGCCAAGGCTGGCCACAAACTCAGATCCTCCTGTCTCTGCCTCTCATGTACTGGGATTACAAGCGTGTGCCACCAGGCCCAGTTTACATCACAAAATTCTTTTTTTTTTTTTTTTCGGTACTGGGGGTTGAACTCAGGGGCATTCTACCTCCAAGCTATACCCCCAGCCCTATTTTTTATTCTTTATTTTGAAACTGAGTCTCACTAAGTTGCGGAGTGCCTCACTAGGTAGCTGAGGCTGGCCTCGAACCCGGATCCTCCGGTCTCAGCCTCCCGAATGCTGGGATTACAAGCGTGCGCCACCACGCCCGGCTCACAAAATTCTAAACGATAATTTTGTTAGTTTCACCAATGTCCACTTTGGATTCCAAAGAGGACAGTAAACTTCAGTTAGGTGAATAAACCATTAGGTGGAGAAAGGCATGTGTTGACATTAGCATAATCTCATGTGATTCACCCAATGAAAAATCTCCTGCAGTCAATGTTCTGAGTCAGAAAACATAAATTAAAAGAGGTAAATAAAACTATATTTCTAACTGTGTGTGAAAACTACTGAAGTCTAATTATATGGTGGTATTCTACAATGGAATTATGACATATTTATTGATTTTTTGATAAGCAGATGGCATTCCTTAGGCTTTTGGGTAGGACTAAATTGTAATGTGGAAAAATTTATCCTATTTCAAGTTAATTTATAGCATGAATGAGAATAAAATTCAGGCTATTTGGTAGAGCTTCAGTTTTTCTTCTTTTCCGCTTTATATTTAGCAGTTTTACTTTGAGACAATGGTGTAAACAAAAAGAAGTTCAATCCTACAGGAAATTTCCATGTCAAATCAAATAATTGTGGGAAAGTTGTTTCTTCTTAACTTCCTAATCCTATGCTACTATTCCATGGGTTACAGGGCAGAGTCTTTACTTTGAGAACTTTCCACAAAGTGATTAAAAATATAGTCCAGGAAATCCTTTTAGTACAAACCAGGGGAACTTGATAGAAGTGAAAATAAGGTTATATGAAAGCGGTGGATAGAGTCTGATGTCGTTATTTGCAAAAGTACCATAGTTATGAATGGCATAGTATAATTCAGATTCTACTAACATTTATTTAATATCATTATCACATACATAATCTTATTAATGTTTAGATTAAACTTGTCAAGTGAATTTTACTATCACTTTAAAAAAACATAAAGAAATGGAGGCAGGGAGAAGTTAATTAACTTCCTCAAATGAGCAGCTGGTGGAGTATGGGTGGAAACCAATTTCAGTTCTAGTTCAATCTGACTGTTGGACACTGCTTTTCCTATTTTGCTGATGTAAAACCTTTATCTAATTCAATGCCCCTGATGACTCTGCCATCTTTTTCTCACTCAGTGTACTTGATAAGTTGTATCCATCAATAGTAGCATGCCTTTGTAGGGCAAGATGGTGGAAGTTTTCCCTCTGGGGCCCTTCAGCATCTTAAGTCTTGGTAGGGATTTCACTTCCCCACCAGCGAGCTGGATTGGCATTCTTTGCATTATCTGTCCTACACTTGGTACCATTTTGGCTTGACTTTAATCCAATGACTCTATCATAGAATTTTCTCTAGTTTTCTTGTTTAGTGTCTCTGTATTTTGTGTGTCTATCTACATATAGATACAGATATGTTTGCACAAATTTACTGTGCAATTAGTTTCTTAGGATATTCTTGGGTTGGCACATTTCCTTCTCTAAGAAGTAAATCTTGGAACACATGGGGCAAGGAACTCTTACCTTGCTCTGGTGTTATATTAAGGTTTATATTAAGGTTTTAAGGACAAAACATCAAGTCAGGGGTAACTATCTCGCTCTTACATCTCCATATTTCTCATCTTGTGAGAGTCTTTGAATCTCTGTAATGGATTAATATAACATTCTACTCGGGACTCCGTAGCTCTCTAACATGCTTCAGGAGAGGGATTTGATTTCTTTCACTGTACCCTACCTGCAGGTGCCTTTCTTTTCTGGACAAAATCACCTCTGGTCTCCCAGGTATGTTCAGCATCCACCTCTCCATCTCTAAAATGCTCTGGTATCTAAGCCAAGTTCCATCCATACATAATATTCTTCTGTGTTTTCTAATGGCTTTCATTTTCCTCCAGTCATCTCTAAGCCATAACTCATTTTCTCATTAACAAAATGAGGTGGGGAGTCTTATGATAGTGAATTAGGCATTGTGAAACTGTAAAATGAGGCTGCCAGGACCCTGGAGCTCACTGAGTTTTAAGTGCCCTTGGTCCTCCGGAAATAATATGAAGGAGGATAGATTATATAGCTTTCTGTCCAGTCTGTGTGTCATACTGCTGCTCAAAGGGACACTTCTGCTTTCTCTCTGTGATGGTGGTCTCAGTATTAAAATACTATTCTTTCAAAATCATTAGCCAATTTGGATTTCACAGAGAACACCATCCCTTCAGGTATTATCTAAGGGAAAGGAGCTGTTACTTTTCACAGAAAAGCTGCTGCCTGACAGAATCCAAGCCATGAGAGGATTTTTCACAGCTGGCCTTGATTGTTCTAAAACTCATCTTGGAGCATCTGGGAGCCAATGGCTTTGCTTCTGACCCCAGAGGTCACGTTAAAGAGGACAGCTATATGTTTTAGATACTCGCCTCCATCTTTCTATTGCCTTCTGTCTGCTCTGTCAGGACTCTAACGTTCATGGGAGGATGGAGTAAGTGAGCCCACAAGTGATGTCATTTCAGGAACAGATGTAATTTTCAACCTTTGTCAAGATATATGAAATCTAACCCTGAGAGATTCATTCCTTTGGGGTTTTCTTCAAGAGTCTCATATAAAAGTGTAAATACCATCGGGAGGTATTGTATTTTAAGCCATATGCTTTTTTTGCACTTAAAACACCTTAAGGCAATGTCAGTCTGCACCTGAGGGGCATTCATTGACAACCAGCTGAAAGCTAAATAATAGGGGAACCAGTGACTCTCAGAAGCAGTATGCCGGGGAATGGTGCTAAAAGAAACCAAGGACAAACTCTGACAAGTTCACACTTTTTTGGTCCTCCATATGTGTGTAATAATCATTCCATTGCATGAGGTTTTGGCATATCACATTTGCAGGATGTATATGATGGAGTGTGTTCAAGTTCAAGAATTAACCATCATGAGCATTAGTCTCTAACAGCAGGCATGCTAACATACAATATTAGAATTCAGAATAGTTTATTTTCTAGCAAGAAGTAAAAATAGGATCACAAAACTGAATGTGTATTCCTCTTAAGTAGATGATGAATACCTTTGCTTTGGTGAGCTAGTTTTCCATTTGGATCATTGTGGCCCATCTTTCTCCTTCAGTGAGAGCAGAGGGCTTTCCTGGACAGGATAGGAAGCAGAAATAGTCTTTCTTGAAAGCAGGGAGTGTGTGGGTCTAGAATATGACCAATTATCCACCTGAGTCTAAGAGCACAAGGACAAACCAGAGGTGGATGTCCTTTTGGGTTATTAATGCAGAAGGGTCCAAAGAGATAGAAATTGGGGAGAGAGCCAGGATGTGGCACATGCCTGTAATCCCAGTACTTGGGAGACTGAGATAGGAGAATTGAAGGTTCAAAGCCAACCTCAGTAACCTAACAAAGCCCTCCACAACTTTGTGAGACCCTGTTTCAAAATAAAAAATAAAATAGAGCTGGAGGTATAGCTCAGAGACAGAATGCCCCTGGGTTCCATCCCCATTGTCACAAGAATGAATGAATGAATGAATGAATGAATGAATAAATAAATAAATAAATTGGGGGAAGACTTCAGAAAGACAAAGAAGGTGAGAATAGGTTATCATAAGTGAAATATCTGGATAAATGTTGCACATTGAGGCTGGGTCTTAAAGACGGATTTTTACATATTCCTAATGCCCTGTCTTGGTTAGGCCAGATCTGTTTATGGGATCTGAGATACAATGAGCTACTCTTGTCCATTTTATTCTACTTCAATACATAAGTATAATTGAGTACTTCCTGTAGGCCTTGTGAGTAAAAACACGGTCACCCATAATAACCCATAAACTAGGCATTGTGATAAGTGCTTTGTATGTATTACTCACTAAATCCTCACAAAAATCCCATTAGCTAAATGTTATCTTCATTTTGCAGACAGACAAAGGAACATGTTCAGTTTTGTCAGAAATTGTGTCCAGGGTTACATGGCATGTAAATGGTGGAGTTGTGGTTTGAACTCAGTTCCCTTTTTCCCTAAAATTATCATATTTGCTAGGCGTGGTGGTGCAGGCCTGTAATACCAGTACTTGGGAGGCTGAGACAGGAGGATCATAGGTTTGAGGCCATCTTCAGCAATTTAGGGAGGCCCTCGGCAACATAGTGAGACTGTTTCAAAATAAAATATGGCTAGAGGTGTAGCTCAGAGGAAGAATGCCACTGGGTTCAATCCCCAGTATCACACGCACAAAACTTTATCATCTTAAGATTTTATATAAACTTTATAGCTGCCTATATTCTGTTGCTGTATATTAATCAAAACAAGAAGTTCAGGAATTTCTACAATATGGCTGCATAGTTAAATTAAGCTCAGCCTTATTGCATGGTGAGGAATCTCTAGAAGCAAGGAAAAAATTTCTTGTGCTTCAGTCTTGCCAGTACTTCTTCCTACTTTTGCTTGTGCTTACCCCATCCTCCTGTCCACTATGCGATGAGCCTAGGAGAACACAGGGTATGAAATGAATTAAGAACTGTCTCACAAAGGTTAGCTCCCATGAGGAATGATTCATCACGCAATGAAAGAAGTCATGAAGAAGAAATGACCAGGTCAGGAAAAAGTGTTTGTTAAGTCCAAGCCTTGTTGTTAGTGCTGTGTGATGTGAATAAATATCACTGTTGCTCTCCTGGAGCTTAAAAATTTGCTGGGGATGTTACTCCAAAGCACTTAGAGCAACCAGACATAAATGAGTTAATAGCACTTATAATATACACCCATAGGCAGTTCAATTGATAAGCAATTAGTATCGATCATGTGTAGCATGAAGAACTGTATAGAGTGGAAAGAAAGCATGCATGAAGACAGAAAAATATTCTTAACTACTCCTTGAATAATACAAAGGTTTTGATTTTATGCCGAGGTCAAGCCAACGGGAATTTAATGAGTAAAACTATGAGAAACAATATAGGAGATAGAGAGGAATCCAATTTGGTGCAGACTTGGCATTTAGGACTGGTGGCAGATAAGGCCAAGTAAATGGGCGGGAGTAGAGGGTAAAGGGTTTCAAAAGTCATGCCAGGTGATTTGTATTGTTAGGAAATGTGGAGCCAGTACAGCTTTTCAAAAGAAGAAAGATACTTTTAAAGGTCATGTTACATAGATAAATCAGGGAGTGAGTAATAGGTCTTAAAGGAGGATTCAGAAGAGAAGGAAGATGCTCCAGCCACATGCTAAACTCTTTCATCTTGCATTTCTCTGCCTGGATCATGCTTCGACCTGCTCTTTAGATAGCTACTTCCTTCTCACAGCTCAGATAAGGCCTTACCCAAAAGCCTGTCCTGAATCTCTCTTTTCTACTACGATCCAAAATTATCATGCTTATTTATTGTTAACTTGTTTATTGTTTCTCTCCCTTAATCAGGGATCAGACCCAATTCTTTACTACTGTACTTCCGTATTCAACCACATATCTTTTTTTTTTTTTTTTTGGTACTGAGTATTTAACTCAGGGGCAGTCTACTTCTGAACTACATCCCCAGTCCTTTTTTTTAAATTTTGAAACAAGAACAAGATTTCACTAAGTTGCTGAGGCTGTCCTGGAACCTGTACTCCTCCTATCTCCACCTCCCAAGTATTGGGACTATAGGCCTGCACTACTGGTCTTGATAACCACCTACTTTAAGCAGTGACTGACCTGTGCTAGACAAAAGAAAAAAAAGATTAAAAGAATCAATGGAAAAAGTCTGGAATCTGACATTATTTTTGATGGCTGACATAATAGTCCAAGCATGAGGTAATACAATCTTAAAAGTAATTTATTAGGAACAGAGCCAGAATTGAAAAGATAATCGTGTGCATTTTCAAAAGGTAGAGATGGAAAGTGAAAGAAAGATTGATTAATTCTGTCATATGTCTAGTTAATTCATTGGTTTTTTTTTTCTGCCTCTTTGACTTCGACTTTATGTCTTAGTACCTGCCAAAGTTAGGAAGGCCTCACTTTTCTGGGTAAGACTATATAGATTCTTTTGACAGCAAGAACAAAAATTACAAGATACTGAAGGACATCTAGTCATCATAAAAGTATTTCATTTTTTCTTGATTCCAAATGAATTTGGTGCCAAATATGCCCAGCTATTCTACAGTTCCCTACTCTCTACCTGAAGGTAGCACTTTTTTTCCCCATGTGAACAATTCTCCTTGCAGAGCTTGAGTGGCTTCCTCCACAACAGTGGAAGGTGACAGAGGGTCTTCCCTCTGAGCCTGAACAGGTGACTATTCTCAGGGGTGAGAGTATTCCCATCCCTACCATTGACTTGTTCTGTACTGAAATTGTGAGCTCACAGTAATAGGACTTCTTACTTTATTTGAGACTACTAAACATATAATCTATAATAATATAAGACATGTATTGAATAGTCTGTACCAGGCATGGTGCTATGCGCTGTTAATGTATTAGTTCATTTAATTCTTCCAACAACATTATAGGGTAAGTACTATTACTATCCTTATTTTATAGAAGAGTACATCCAGACCCAGAATGTCTAAATCATTTGCTCCAGTTCCCAGTTAGTAATGGCAGAGCTGGGCTTTTGAAACTTGCATATGATCTGGTTCCAGAACTGACATCCTTAACCCTACCCCACCAGTCATGTTACTTGCCCCAGGCTCCTTCCTTGGTGTTGTGTGCAGTCTCACTCCAGTAATGGCTGCACAGGCCTCAGAGCTGTGGCGTGCTAGAGACAGCTTGTGTGGGCTTGCAAGAGCTGATTATGCACAACTTGTCCCAATTCTGCATTCAGTGGTGGCTTAAAGTTGGCCATGGTGGGAGTATTTATACCACAGAAATCAGCAAACACTACAAGTCAGGGTTTTTCCCTCCAGAGAACTGGTTGTTAAGTACTTAGCAGTGCCCTCCTGCCTTAGTGTGCTTTGTGGAAGAAAAAAAATGTTGTCATATGCTTCCTAGGAGAAGGAAAACAATTTGTTTTCAGATAGTCTCAGGATTTTCATTAGGTACTTTCTGAAGAATCTCTCATAACACTTTCATAACATTTACTTGGTAGTTATACTTACATGGTAATCATACCATGACTACATTTACTTTGTGTAAAGTCCAGTTTACATGCATATTAAAAGGAAACCCAGAGATATACCAGTGTTAGTAGTGTAGGCAGTTCTGTCAACTTGTGCAAGTGGGAGCATTTCTTTCAGAGTGAGCCTGGATTAGCAGAGTTAACAAAACCCTGGTGAAATGCAACGCAGGGAAAGAGAACATGCCCACAGGTTTGCATCCTAACTTAATTGATGTTTGACCTTGGGCATTGCTTTAGCTTCTCTCTATCTCATATTTTATTAATAATATTGGATGAAATAACTTCTGATGGCTCTATACTGCAACCTCCTTGGTAAGGTTTTGTTACTTGTCCTTTCAAGATTTACTTGGAGAACTGAGTATGGTGGTGCACACCTGTTATCTCAGTACTTGGGAGGTGAGACAAGAGGATCACAGAGTTGAGGCCAGGCCCAGCAACTTAGTGAGAAACTGTTTCAAAATAAAATATTAAATAGGGCTTGGGGTGTAGCTCAGAGGTAGAAGCCACTGAAGTTCAATCCCCAGTATTAAAAAAATTACTTGGGGGACCAGACTCCATTGCCTCATAGTGCTCTTCAGGCAGGAAGGAACCTGTTTCCATCTAAGTCCTGATATGTCAACTCTGAAAGCTGTTGATGAGGCAGTGTGAGCAGAGAACTAGGTCAGGAAGCAGAGGACAGATGGAAGCAGAGTTGGCCTTCACTGAAAATCTCCAACGCAGAAAACAAACAACAAAACTACTAATGATGATAACATATGGATAGAAGTGCAAAATCATTAGCAGAAATGAACCACAGCTCCCACGACAGCTATTGCGCAAAAATACTCAACTCTGAAAATTGTAGAACAAGTAAACAGGTGAGGTCAGACATTTCCAAAGGTGAATTCTTGCCTGGGTGATGCAATAAAACTAGGAGTGAATTAGGAAACAAAAGGAGGGAGGAATGCAAAGGAAATGAAGGTGAATTTACTACTTTCCTCTATTCTCCTCTGTGATTTTTCCCTCTTTTTTATTCTTTTCTTTTGTGTCCCTCTGCTCTGCCCCTCTAGCTTATCATTTCCTTCATTCTTTTTGTTTCTTATTCTTGTTTCTTTGTGTGATCAGAGGTTTAGAAATTCTGGTGCCAGTTGTTTCTGCACTTCAACCAAGTCTTGTCTGATTTCTCCTGAGTCATCCTTAGGACCAGGTGTCACGGGGTGAAGAGAAATCTGGAATCCTCCTTCAAATATTTTCTTCTTTTCCGGGCCCCAGTGCTTTCCTTCCTTACTCTTCCTTTACCCCACAGCCCAAGGCACACTTTCCCAATTATTATCTATCTATCTATCTATCTATCTATCTATCTATCTATCTATCTATCTATCTATCATAGTTGGCTCTGAGCAGTTGGGATTCTTGGAGCTGACACAGGGTCTGTTGTACCTAGAGTAGCGGGCAAGGCACAGTAGGTGGCGCTCTCAAGCCAGCAATGCTGGGCCAGGAAAGGTCAGAGTGTGGCTCTACCCTTCTGGAATCTGAGGCTTCCAAGGCCATTAAAGGAATTACCACACCTTGGGTAGTATATTGCTTACATTTATTTTTAAGTATTTAGCTCTTTTGTGATGTTTTAAGGGGTGGGGGCTGAGAAAATAATTTCCTAGAAACATTATTAAAACTCATTTTGGGTGGTGGAATTCAGAGTTCGATTGATATTCTGCCCAGATATCAGGTAGATGATAGTCTTTTAGAGAAAAGACTTGCGCATGTCCATAGGAGGTCTCATTTCTTCCCCAG
This sequence comes from Graphiurus murinus, assembly GCA_004027655.1. Lineage (NCBI taxonomy): Eukaryota > Metazoa > Chordata > Mammalia > Rodentia > Gliridae > Graphiurus > Graphiurus murinus. Next base: position 19,432 of record PVLC010013004.1, on the reverse strand, counting down.
TGATTAGTTTTTGCATGCTATTGTTAAATGTTATGGCAATACATAAACAAATAATAGACAACTACAGACCTGTTTAGAAGTGTGAAGGAAAGTCTATTTCCATTCCAGAGGAAACTTGGGAATGTTTGGAATAGAAGGCTCAGTGTAAGTGGGGCAGAAGGCGTTTTTGCTGGTGTGTCACTACAGTAACATGTACTTTACAGCTGATCCTTGACTCAGTGGAGGGACAGCACCTGGCTCGGGGCTTAGCACAGAGTTGAGACTCAAGAAATGTTGGATTGTATTCTCACTCTCTCCATATTCTGTGTTCAAGAAAGTAAGATATTTATCTTTGCCTACTTTTCCTTTACTTTTTTCCTTCTGAAGAGTGCAGCAAAAATGTTGAGGGCTAAGTTGAAGCATCTTCTTATTCTTATCTAGCTGATTCCTCTCTGTTTCTATCTTCCCATCCTCTTGTGAATTCCATGATGCTCCTTGGCATTGATGACAGCACACTGGTCCATTCTACCTGGATCTATCGTCTCTACCACCTCCTCTTCCTCTTTCATGCCTATGAGGACTTAATATCTTAGTTCCTCTGGTCATGTTGTAATTTTTTTTAATGTAAAACTCAGAAAATGGTTCATTTTTACACAACCAATAATTTGACCCAGTTTGAGATTTGTGAATATATTCAACTGTCTTCAAGATTCTTTGCTAGTTAGTCTGAAGAAATGGTCTCATCACCATTTAAGTTGAAGTTAAGGGCTAAAGGTGCTAATCACCCTTTTCCTTATAATTGCATTTTGACACAGTGCTTCCTTTAATCAAAGAGAGTGAAGAATTTTAGGCTGAGGGAAGGCAGGCGAAGGAGACAATTTGGGGGTGAGTGGGTGACTGCACATCGTCTATGAGGGAGGAGAGTTATATACTTCAACAAAAATCTCTTGAGGCCCTTCTTCTGAAGCCCTGTGCCTGCAGGATGTAGTGTGAAAAGTTCAGATAGGAATAATCCTTCTGACACAGCATTCTGATCATTGGAATCTTGGTTATGATTATCCATTGGGAGGATCCAGTTTAGATAATCATTCCTCATGATATTTGCTGGGGGGAAGAAGGGGTTCTCACACCAGATGTTATAATGAACACACAAATTAATTAATAACTAAGCTAGGAAAGGACTAATTTCAAGTTACTGCCCCACCTTTTCACCTTTTCATTCGCTTTAGGATTTGGTTTTCTAGTATTGCCTATGTGACATGCTATTCCATGTTCTCTGTAGATCTGTATTGGAATAGTCTCTTCTTGAGTCACAGCTCTTAAACTATTTGCGAATTCATAGGCTCTCTACAGTTGCCTAGCATTCAGCCTTTACGTTGAATTTCCATCAGATGTTATTTCTTTAGCTCCAGTTACTCCTTTCCCTCTATACTTCTGAGTGATAACTACCTAAAAGTCTTCATTATAAAAGAGTCATTAATGTTAGGATTGTTCCTCCATCTCTTTTGTGTGCATGGAAGTCTTTAACCATTTTTCCCCCCATCCAGTTATGCAAACCTAAAGAAGGTATTTTCTCACCTACGGGTGGGAATGAGGATAAGACCTCAAGCAGTGTAGCCTGTGGCAACTCTATCTCCTGAATATCTGTAGCTCTCATTCTAAAGGGGAACCAATATAAAGAAAACAATCAATGTTGCTAAAAATTACAAGCCAGGAATGTTGTGGCAGGTTGTAGGAATCAATCACTCATTCACTCACTCACTCAATCAATCAATTATTTAATCACAGCTTTGGGGGCTTTCCTACCTTCACAGTAAAAATACAAGTTGGTACTAGCCTTTGCTTATGAACCCTTCACCTCCTTAATTTCTGGGTACTGTCCTGGTTGCTGGGTACCCTAGTAGCAGAACCCAGTGAGTTTTTATACTTATCCCCTCCCCACCCAGGAACCAAGCTGTATCAACTTTCCTAACTTCTTTCTCTGAAGACTGTTGTTAAAATGAAGAGGTCAGCTAGGTATGGTGGAACATGCCTGTAAAATTAGTACTTGAGAGGTTGAGACAGGAGGATTGCAGGTTCAAGGCCAGTCTCAGCAATTTAGTAAGATGCCCAGCAACTTAGTGAGACCTTGCTTCAAAACAAACTAGGGCTGGGGGGCTAGCTCAGAGGTAGAATGCCCTTGGATTCAACCCCTAGTACAAAAGAAAAGAAAAGAAAAAAAGAGTTTGTCCTGTGTTAGGTCAGAGGTTAAATTCTGTACTGAACTGTAGATCACAAAACTGAAGGATTGAAGACAGGCAATAGAAAAAGTTTTTGTTGAACTGTAAAATACACTTATTATATAGGCACTTTTGTTTAGAAAATGCCGTGATTCAAGTTACTGGGAAAATGTAAGTGTGTGTGTGTGTGTGTGCGCGCATGTGTGTTCACATGGCTTGTTTCCCAGCTCTTAAAGCCTCACTATGACTCACTGCTTTCTTTTCCCCAACAAATAACCATCATTATGTATTGAATTGAATTAACTGGAAATGACAGATAGCAATGTTTTATTTTATTATTACTATCAAGCAGTATTACCAAAAGGATGTTGGCTTGGTAGACTTAAACTCTTCAGTCTTTGAATTTCCTGAAGGTCACAGATTTTTTTAAAAATCAGAAGGATATGATGTTTGGGTCTTAAGAATGCTTTTCTATTTGGGAGAGGTAAAGACAAGAGAGAATACTTTCTACAATTCTTAGAAATATATTTCTACTGGTTACTGGCTGAATGAGTGGTTTGAGCATTTAGGTTCTTTTTATAGTGATGCTTTTCTTTATTGGAGTAAAGGAAGTTAAAATGCTTCAAGAACTTAGACTGCTTTATGCAGCACTTAACACTTAACAGTAAGAAGGTACTCAGGATGCATTTGTTGATTAAGTGATTGAAAAGTCAGCTCTAATATGCTGCTTGACTCCTTTCTCTGTTAATAAAAACAAATGTAATCCTGGCACACAAACTGTAATCTGGAAATGGGTTTTAGAAATACACTCTACTGAATAAATGGACCATTAGAGCCCATCATTATTGAGGTTAAGAAGGTACATTAGACTAGATGGAGGTGGGAGCTGGGGTAGGGGGAGGTGTTGTTAACTATTTCAAGATGTTGATACAGGAGAGATTTTAGCCTCTAAGTTTCCTTCTGCCTAATATTCTTACCAGCAGCTTAAGAAACCATAATGTCTGGAAATTGTCAAGAACCGTGAAGGTTTGAAAATTTTTTTCCTACTTATAAGCTAATACATTAGCCTATAGTTTTTGTAGATATCGGCAGAAGACACAAGACTCCTAGGTCAAAAACAAAAGACCTCATTACTCAGAATTATAGCAATAGGCAGAGTATCAGAACTTTTTGTGGCAATTCCCTTAGCCCCAGTTTCCAAGGGAGATATGAATAAGGTCAGGTAACACATGTACAAGTAGCATTAGGTTATGACAGGAGAGGAACCTGGAAATTAGAGAACCCATGAGCAGTAAATATGCCTTCCCTGTGCTCTAGAAGCAGATGATTCCATCTTCCAAGACTGCTTTCTGTACAAACATCCCTGAGAAGATAGTCCAGGACAATAGAAGTCAGTACCTCTGCTTGCATGATGGACAGAAAGTGAGAGAATCAGCCTTTTAACAGACAGCTCTTGAAAGTACATGGCATCCATGCCCACAGCGTGTTTTCTCTCTCCCACTGAATTGAGGCCACCATCTTAACTGGAATGTAGTGGTTTTCATTGCCTCCATTTTCTTCTCTCAAAACTGGCTTGTAATTACCCTGGGTATCTTTATTTTGCCTGGAGTCTGACCCTTGAGGAGTTCCAGGGATCTTTGCAACCAAGAAAATGACAGCACAAATATATCTTTGGTGAAAGAAGCAACATTTTCTGGGGCCTGTGGTGACAACTTATTGAGTTAGTCATGGGAGGGAAGAATAAAGAGGAAAAGAAAGAATACAGTGTGGGGGAGAATGAACAAATAGAGGAGAAGAGAGAAAGAGAGAGGAGGACCAAAATCATGTCCTCCTTCTCCTTCCTAAGAAAAGGCTATGTATTGTGGAAATAAATAAAGCAGAAGTATCTGACAGAGGTGGACAACTGTTTAACTACAGGCAGGTGGGTGAGTAGAAAACAAAAACAGAAAGAAGAGAGAGAAAGGGAGAGGTGGGAAACCTATTGCCTAGTTCAAATCTCACTGCATTAGTTAAAATTTTTTCCTTGAATACTTTTATTTGCCATTTCCAATAGAATCAGGGACAGTATTTAGCATCTATTTATGAAAAGTAAAGCAATGAGTCATAGAATACTGGTAAGGCTAAGGCCCCAGAGGAAACTGTGTGGGTAGAAAAGAAATTAAGCTTTCATACACTGTGCTAGCTGCAAAAGATAAAGATCCTTTTTTTTCTTAAATCCTTCTATTTAGTATAGTGAGCAATTTAAAGGAAACGAAGAAAACATGTTATATAAGTAAAAAGTGAAGATTTAATGTCTGCAACTCATAAACTTAAATTCAGACTGTTTTTAAGGTAAAAATGGAACTCTATCAGTACCACCAGACGTTATGAGCAGAGCCTGTGTTCATAGACCCCATCTTTGTGTGTGTGTGTGTGTGTGTGTGTGTGTGTGTGTATCATTGGGGATTGAACTCAGGGACATTCTGCCTTTGAGCTACACTCCCAGTCCTTTTTTTATTTTATTTTATTTTTTTGTTTTGTTTTGAAACAGAGTCTTGCCAGGTTGCTTAGAGTCTCATTGTGTTGCTGAGGCTGTCCTTGAACCTGTGATTCTTCTATCTCAGCCTTCCTATAGACCCCATCTTGATTGAGCTTTATAAGCTTCTCAACATCCCTACAAGTATTTACTAAGTCTTTTTAACAGCAGAGAAGACACTGAAAGTCCTCTCTCCCTCTCTCTCTCTCTCTCTCTCTCTCTCTCTCTCTCTCTCTCTCTCTCTCTCTTTCTCTCTCTCTTCTCACAGTTGACCCTCCTCTCTGAGATAGTGGAAGACAACATGGTAGGTAGCTGTTTTCACACTGACTCATAGAACTGCTCTATTCAATTAACAACTTCCTCTCTGTGAAATCTGGGAATGTAGAGGCTGAGGCAAACAGAAATATATGAGCAAAGTGATGTGATTCTCAAATAGGCAGAAATGAGCATACCACTCTGGGGATCTTTAATGCAAAAGGGCCCTGTTTGTAAAAGGCAGGGAAGGAGAGCTTGCCAAAGAAACTGCCCTCAACAGTAGTCCTTTTTGGATTCTTATACTCTGATTTTTTTTTTAAAGCAGATGAATTTTCTCAGGCAACATTGTGGTCTTTCTTATATTCATTCGAGTGACTCAATCTGGTATACTGAAAAATTGAGTTTGAGGTCCGGTTTTCCTGCAGAATAGCTACATGGTCTTGTACAAGTCTTGGAATACATGGAGAGGATTAGATTATGGGTATAAGGTGGCATGTCCCAGATGAATGAAAATAATAATTATTGTATAAGCAGCATCCCAAACCCATTTTTCTTTTCTAAGGAGATGATGACTAGCTGTGTGCAAAACAGTAATTCAAGCTAGTTTTCTTTTTAATCTCGATTCACCAATATCCTGACATTGGTCTTATCTAGCACAGTGTCCTTCCTCATCCTTGTTTCCTCTTGTACAGTATGAATACTACTTTTAATCTTATGTAGAAATTGTTCCCTAATTATTCTACACTCTCTACAATGTCCTCTCTACAATGATCCTGTAAATATTAACTGTCTCCTCTTAGAAATCTCTCACGGGCACAGAATCTGTTACTGTGAACTGTTTACAAAAGTAACAAACACAAATAGATGTTGAATAATGTTTTGCGTTAAATTGAAGGCAGAGTTGATGGTAGTGATGAACTTCATAGCTTACTACAAGTAAGGAAGTGATGGATTTATCCCCTAAAATTCCTAAGGAGGAACTCAGATGCATTCAAAACTAGAGAGAGAGAGAGAGAGAGAGAGAGAGAGAGAGAGAGAGAGAGAGAGAGAGAGAGAAAGAGGAGAGAAAGAATAGTATTTTAGAAAAGAAAAGAATGCCCTAGTTTTGCCCTTTTAAATATATGGAGAGCCATTCCACTTATGTATTCCACCATTGTGTGATATTCAGCATGCCTTAAACCAAACTCCCTATTTTCCCTCTCAAAGCAGCCTTCCTGATTAGCGTTCCTATTTCAGATTTATTCTCATAGCTTCCTAAGCACAAAACCCCTGAATCATTTATTACTGCCGCCTCTTCCATACACTCATATCCAATCAGTAATCAAGTCCTGTTGTTTCTGCCTTCAAAATAATTTTTTATATCTTTCCCTTTCGGTTGCCATGGATACCATCGAATCTCCCTTTTTGGTTCATAGCTGGACAACGGCAGTAACTTCCCGAGTCTCTTGGCTCCAATCTACCCTGCATACAGCTGCTGCTGGAATAATTTCTTTTGTCATATCACAACCTTGCCCAGAAACCTGCAGTAGCTCCTTGCTCTTTTTAAAGTCACAATTCCTTAAAATGTACGTGGCCTTCCATAATCTGAACATACTTGAAAGATCCATGTTAATTTACATGGGGGCATTTGTGCAAAATTGAGAAGCATCCGTGCATAGGAAGCCTGGAGATTTAAGGCTTAGTGAGTGAACTATGCTTTTGTGTGAATAATAAAGGGTGTTTCCATCCTCAAAGTGAACTGCTGTCTTCCACAGAGTACACAGGGCCCTGGGAGAGCAGGGAACAAGTTACTTCTCAGCCTCCCAGCACATAGATGCCCTTGTAAGATAGAAGAGTCACAACTATAGGTAATGCCCTTCGGACTTCCTGTACAACCCAATTTCTCTGTACACCCTACCAACAGTCCTTTCCTCAGATAACTTTGCTTTCTTTGAATATGCTGTACTTAATTTCACTGGTATCCCTTGACTTATATTATTATTAATTTTTTTTTGTTTTTCCTGAAATATCTTTCTGCAACCTTATAGCTGGGTAATTCCTACTCCTACTTACTCTTCAAAATTCGCCTCAAACATTATTCCCGTGGGAAGCCTTTTCTAACTCCATAGTCTGAAAAAAGTGTCAATGTCTCATATACCACTATGCATATTCAGTTATAGTACAGAGGGGTCGAATATGATAAAAAAAACCAATGTCTTTTTCAAAATTTTTGGTGACTCATTTCACTTTGCTCTGGAATTTCTGGCAATGTTGGAAAAGTATAAATGTTCTACCTTCAAGGTGATGCTGTCTTTTGGGGATAAATAATCAGTCACTTCCAACTCAAATATTCCAACTTCCCTCTCAAAGCAGCTGATGGAATATGGGACTAGGGGAAGGTTTGCATGAACAATGGTGTCCAGAAGGCACAGAGGAGGTGAGTCAATTACGTGTTGTCCTCTGCTTGCTCTGGAGCTCTGGTTAAACTCATCTCAGCTGGTATCTGGGATCAGCCTCAATTCACATGAAAGCTACCACTGAGCATCTGGCTTTTGTAACTCAGATTCTCTTTTTCCAGGATGGATGATGCATAGCAATACATCCCAAAGATCTTGGCCAGCCTCTACTGTTGATCAGGCCCCACCCCATATCATCTCTTGCTGGTGCTTCAGATTCCCAGGGATTCCATTCCATCTCCGGTTTGGCCAATGTTTGCCTCTAGTGAGTTCCTCCGCCAGCACTCTTGGTCCACATTCCATGAGGCATCCAGGGACTTCTGGATAACTGCCACATCATACAAGTGCCAAGAAAGAGTTGAGTGCACCATCCAGGCCCCTCTCAGCAGATGCTTCTTCCATCCCTGGTTGCTGTACTGTTCCAAGGCCAGCTGCACAGCCTGGGGGAACAGGGCATTGAATGGCTGTTCCAGGCTTCTACTTGAATGTGTCTGAGGTTTTCATTGCAATATCTGTTGTGACAAAACCCTTCTGTCTACACACACACCTGTCCCCTATGCTGGGGATGTACTCAGGAACCCATGATCAGCCTCTACCTCATCTGATCTCCTTGTCTGACCACTGAGCCTCAAGTCAGATCTTTACACTTCCTTCTTACTCCTTAGGTAAATGGCAACTTCCTGTAGGTCATAATTACTAAATGTCTCTACACCTAGATGTATCATAAAACTGTGTGTTTCCAATTCCAAGTTTTACTCCTGACATAAAGAGAGCTATTGAACTTTAGAAGTTTTTTTTTGTTTTTTTTTTCTGAACAGACTCTGACTTTTATGACTATAGTTTTGCTTCAAGATCCTCTCTTGCAAATCCAAAGCTGAATAGTGGCTCTTTCTTTACATTCTAGATATAACAAAATTTTCCCAAAGGTAACAGAACATCTGGTTTTGTAAAGGACAGTCTAATTAAAAAAAAGTGAAAGGTTGGGCATGGTGGCACACGGTTGTAATCCCAGTACTTGGGAGGCTGAGTCAGGAGGATCACAGCCTCAGCTACTTAGTGAGGCCCTCCACAACTTAGTGAGACCCCGTTTCCAAATAAAGAATAAAAATAGGGCTAGGGGTGTAGCTTGGAGGTAGAAGGTCCCTGGGTTCAATCCCCAGTACCACACACACAAAAAAAAGAGTGAAAAAGGATATCATTAATGTATTACAAAAAATATTATCCACTGCCACACAAACACGTGCACTATATTGTCATCATATTTCACTGATCTGTCTTTCCTTCTAAACTCAGTGTCCTATGGGGGCTATATCTTACTCAACTTGGGGTCCTAATATACATACAACAAAAGTAAGTTTGAGGTCCACTTCCTGTCTTCTCCTGGTCCAAAGAAGAAGGCAAGGTAGGATCCCAAAAGAAAATAAGGGATTATAACTTCACATTCCCAAGCAGGGAATGGCACATCTATGTTAGAGAGGATGAATGGGTATCCTTGTGGAAGCTCCTGGGTTCCTAAGCAACTGGGTGTGATGATGGTTGGTCAGAAAGAATTTGCAATCCTGCCAGCATGCCTCCATACAGGCAATAACTAGATATATGCTGTGTTGCTTTAGGCTGCTAAGGAGATAAAAGAATGGAATTCCTATTTTCATGGAGCTGCATAGGAAGAGTGCTGACTCTTACAGAAAATGTCCAGGCATCCAAAAACTGGAATGCCTATATAATAGTATTATAATTCTCAACTGTTGGAATCACACTATATGCTAGGGCTTTATATATGTTAACACATTTAATACTTTTCACAACACTATAAAGTAGCTTATATTATTAATTTCACTTCACAGATAAAGAAATGGAAGTACAAAGTGATTGATTTGTCTTAGGAAATATCAGAGCTAGAATGTTCCCACAGGGAATGTAACTCTAGAGCCATTGTTATGTGGGTGTAATCCCCCTGAAAATCCTATTCAGATAATTAAAACATAATATTTGTGCCTAAATCCAAACTGCTGTCTTATAATCAAAATGTATAAGCCAATTTTATATTTCAGGTATGTATCTTTCAACAAATTGAGAGGATAAGCTGTTGACTCAAAGAAGGAAGGTTTATTTCAAGTAGCAGATGTACAAAGAGGATCCAAAGGGATATTCCACAAAAGGGAAACATTCTGGAATAAACCACTAATACATGACGTAATAGAAAATTTGCTTTCATAATCCAAATGGCTTTCAAACTTTGTTTAAAGCAATGCCCCCCCCCCCCAATATACAAGGTAGTAAGTCAAATAAGATAGATCAAAGTGATGCTGCAAAGCTGGAAATTGCAATGAGGGCTGAGTGTCTTCAATGCTCAGCATTTATGGTTTCATTTATACTTAGAATATCCCTAGAACATTCACATATAGGTAAATACTGCAAATACCCTCATGTTGGAGAAGAAGACTGAGGCACAGAGGAGTCAACTCATTTACCCAAAAACTACAGTCTGCACTTATATGCCCTTACCCTGTCAGGTGTGAAGCATTGTAAAAATAAACTGTAACCCTTCTATGTATCAGGAGTTTTGATACATTTTGCTCTAAGCTAAAAATTTTAAGTGTGGTCAAAAGAAAGGACTGCTTTTCAGAATATTGTCTGAAATTTGCTTTATGGTATTTTTTTTAACACACAGGCACATGTGTTAGAATTGCTAGGAGGAAAACTGTTTACTTGACTGAATATTTGCATTAATTTTTGTTGGAGGGAAAAAGAAAAAAAAAGACATTGATTTGGGTTTTATTATGATTTGATTTTCACATATTCACCATATACAGATATGGTGACCAAATTTTCTAAACTAAAATATTGGTGTGGAACATTTTCTGGCAGAAAGAGTAACTCAAAATCTAACCTGTCTATACAGCTTATTATATCTGGATGGCAGTTTAGTGTAATGGAGTCAGAGATATGCAGCTTTGAAGTATGATTTCGTATCTGTAGTTTTCGGGTAAATGAGTTGACTCCTCTGTGCCTAAGTTTTCTTCTCCAACATGAGGGTATTTGCAGTATTTACCTATATGTAAATGTCCTAGGGATATTCTAAGTATAAATGAAACCATAAATGCAAAGTGGTATAATATCCAGTATATAGTAAATATTAGCTAGTATAGTTATTATTGATATTGTGAGGCTGGTAAATTTTTTTGTGTTGGCCTCATTTTCCAAATATGACTAGCTTTTAGTGAGCATTGAAAAGAGCACAACCCATTTGTTCATGCATATATTAAAATATATTTATTATACTATTATGTGCCAGAGACTGTACAGGGTCAATAAGGCCCTTTATTTATTCTCCAGGAATGTGCACTCTAATGGCAAAGTCAGAGAAGACCAATAATTACCATCAATGGGAGTTCTGAAAAAGTAGTGCTCTCAATTTGTACAGGATTCAAGGTCGACAGAGAAAAGGAGGACACCATATGCAACTGTGTATTTAAAACAGATTTTCAAGAGGGTAGTAATTGGGCTAAATTTGAGGACATACTTAATGAATTATGGACTAAAGAAATAACATGTCTGTTATAGTTAGATATAGAATGGCCCCTGGAAAGCTCATAAATTGGTATTTGGTATTGATGTGATTGATTCATGAGGGTTATAAATCCCAGCAGTGGATAAATCTGTTGTAATGGATTTTTCTGGGTGATGGTCTAGGCTGGTAGGGTGTGGCTGGAGAAAGTGGGTCCCAGGGGGGTTCAGCCTTGGGGTTATATATGGTTCCCCCTCCCCTTGCTCTTCGTCTCTTTGATTCTGGCTTCCATGATGTGAAGACCAAATCCTTGCACTCTCCCTCTCTGGACTGCCTGTTGCCAGGTCCTGAGATCTGTGGTCCCCCATCTCACATGGACTGAATCTGAAACCATGAGCAAAAAAAAATCTTCCTTCCTCTAAGTTGTATGGTCAATTCTTTAGATTATAGCTGTGAGAATGCTGACTAAGACCATAACCAAAGGAATGAAGAAAAGAATCATTGAGACATAGTACTAAATTTAATGTTCACATATCCTCAGCAAAAAGTACATAGAGGTTGGAAAAGTTGGGGACTTAGAAAAATGCCATGTTGTGTAGGGCATTGCCTACAAAGAAAAAGAACTTGGCCTTAACTGTGAAAAAAATGTAGGTCAGTTAAAGGAAATTTTTCAGAGAAGGTGAAAGTAGTAGGTTGGCATTTTAGAAAGATTTCTCTGGAATATAGAATAAATTGTACAGGGACAAGCTGAAAATAGGGAGGCCATTTAGGAGATAGGAAAATACTTAGGAATCTATTGCCAAAATCACCTGGGAAGTTATCAGAGCACAACTAAGAAAGTAACAGTAGATATAGGAGGGTGGAGTTAGATTCAAGTGATATTTTGGAGGTAGAAGCTATTAGAATTAGGAAAGTGTTGGATTTGGGCAAGGATGGTGAGAGGTGAAGGGATAACACCTATTTTCTTGTAGTTTGGGTGACTAAGTTTGGAAGATGGTATTATTAAGATGGCAATTACAATAAAAAGTACAGATTTGGTAAGGGAAGAATGATTTGGACATAATGAATTTGAAGATCTTTGGGGTTACTAAGTGGAGATGTCCCATGCACAGCTAGATATATAGATCTAGAGTTTAGCCAAGAGCTGCAAGTCAGAGGAATATATTTGTTTGTCAATAATAAGTGTGTAGCAAAAGTTAAGTGAATGTGGATGAAATTCTCCAAGGAGAGTACATGGAGCATAAAACCTAGGATAAATAAGAGAGCCCAGGAGGGTAACAAATGTGAGAATTAATTAGAATAGAATCTACAAAGGAAGTTGGGAAGTAGCAGCAAGAGAGAAACCAGGAGAAAACTGGGTTATAGAATCCAAAGAAGGAACTTGTTTCATAAAGGATAAAGAAGTCAGGAGCATCAGATGACACAAAGGTCAAGTGAGACAAAAGTTTTAGAATGCTCACTGGAACCAGGAACTAAAGAAAACCACTGATACTTTGGAGGAAAGTAGTCAATGGGAGAGTTGAAGCAGACTTGAATGTCAAGTAGTATGGCCAAAAAGGAAAGAAGAGATGAGATGATCACTCATAGGAAGGAGAGGTTTAAGGTAAAAGAAGGGGATTTGTATGTGATTTAATTGAGTCCTCTGCTTGTAGTCCCTCTAGATTGAAATCAGATGTCAGACTGGCTCTTACACGAAGGATCTTGGGGAAGAATACATATCCAGATTCTTCCACATTTTTGGAAGAATTAAAATATTTATATTTTCTTATATTTATTGGGCTTAGATTTCTGGTTTCTGACTGAGCCCATCCTCCAGAGGTCTCCTGAATTCTTCATCATGTGCCTCCCCCCTTTTAAAAACACAGTACTGAATCCTTTTTGTGTTCCAAATCTCTCTGACTTGCTTTTTTAGTTTTAGAATGTTTTTAAGTTTAATTGTGGTTTGGCATAACATAAAGCTTGCTATCTTAACCATTTTTTAAATGTATAGTTCAATATGTTCACATTGTTGGGCAATCTATCTCTAGAACTTTTTTATCTTGCAAAACTGAAACTCTATACCCACTAAACAACAACTCCTCATTTCCTTCCCCCCTACTCCCTGGAAACCACCATTCTACTTTCTGTTTCTAAGCATTTGACTCCTCTGTATATTTCATGTAAGTAGAATCATGTAGTATTTGTCCTTCTGTGACTGGATTATTTTGTTTAATATTATGCCCTCTGAATTCATTCATGGTGTAGCATGTATCATACTTTCCTGGAAAGGGAATTTTTAAGATGGAAAAGATGAACCCCCTCCCAAAACAAAAACAAAAACCTGACATAACAGGCCACAGAGAAGGAGCCATTCCACAGATTGAAAATGGAGAGATTCTACTGGAAACTGGAACCATTTGAGAGTTATTCGATCTGCAACATTTTTAGTTCTTTTAGTCTCCCAAGTAAGAAGCAAATATTCCTAGAGGCTGATTGGTTAACTAGTTTTTGAAACAAGGTGCTACAAGGAATGGGAAGGCAGATGGGTACCTATACAAATAGAATAAAGAGTGCTGGGAGGGGCTGAGAATAAGGTGGAAGTTTGTGAAAGAACCCAAAGAGAAGAGTGTTGCTCAGAAGCCATCCTTATTATGAATACTACCAAAGTTATCTGGGTTATCTTAGAATGTAAGTTATGACCTTAACAAGGAAGACTTGCAGTTTCATTAGGTTTGGTTTATGTGCGTATTAATTCTGTTTGCATTAATTTGTTTTTTGCAAGAAAACACCAATGGTAAAGAAAGAAAGCCTAGAAAGGGGTCAACTAGAGAGAAATTAGATGGTAGCTAGATATTGCTAGATTCTAAAAGCAGATTCCTTGTAGTGGAGAGTTGGGCATGAAAACCGGTATAGCACTTTGCAAGAGATGTAACCCTCAGTAGGTTCTGGAATACTCTCATGTATCTCAAGCTAGGACCCACTCCTCTAACCTTGTGTATACTCAGCTGCCCTCTTAATCTCTCTATTTAGAAGACCAAAAGAAATCTGGAAGCTAGCATGTCCAATACTGCACTCAATTTCCCACTGCTCCCCCAAATTTACATCTCTCCAGTCTTCTCAAGTGCAGAAAACATTACTAGTGTCAATAGAGTTGTTTGGGCAAAAACTGAGAAGTCATTCCCATTGCCTCATGCAATTTATCATCAAATTCTAGTGGTTCTATCCGGGAAGATATTTATTTTCTCCCATCTCCACTGGCCCATGCAGTCCAAGAATTCTCTTATCTGAATGACTGTAATCACTCCTTACTGGTCTTTATGCTTTATTTCTCATAGCCTACACTGGCTGTCCAAATAGCAACCTCAAAATCCTTCAGTCTTTTTACTGCACTTGGGATAAAATCCAAAATTTCTACCACAGGCTCTAGGGTCTTGATACTCTCTCTGACCTCATCTATTATCTTTCTCTTCCCTTACCCTACATCAGCTGTGCCTGCCTCCTTTCCATTCCTCAACACCGCCCCCCAATTTTGTTCTAATCTTAAAACTGTTTTTTTTCTACCAGGACCTCATTTCTTACATGTCGTGTCATTTCTGTCTCCTCGTGGCATGCCTGATCTCATCTCAAATGTTTCTTCCCTAGAAGGCTGTCCTTGGAGGCTGAGGCAGGAGTATCACAAGTTTGCAGTCAGCCTTAGCAACTTAGTGAAGCCCCCCACAACCTAGTGAGACCCTGTTTAAAAATTAAAAACAAAATAAGATAAGGCTGGGAGTGTAGCTCAGAGGTGGAATGCCCCTGGGTTCAATACCCAGCGCCACATACACGCACACACAAAAGATGTTCCCTGACCACCTAGTCTAAAGGAATCTTCCACTCCAGTTACCCTCTTTTATATCCCTTCATATAAATTATTATTTTAATTTATATGTTTATCATACTCCTCCCATTAAAGTATAAACTCCAAGGAGAAAAGATCTCATCTAGCTGAGGAAGTCCCAGAATGTACCATGGTGTTTGATACAAAGTGGATGCTCTGTCTCGACTGAATAGGTGAGTCCTTTTTAAACATATTGGTTGAAAATTGCTTTTGGATGAAGCAGATGGCAAGCATGGAGCTCTGTTCTCAGAATGGATCTCTGCTCTTGTGAAAAGATGAAACAAGAACACATTATTCAACAATTTAACAATAACAGTTCTGGATTCTTCCGGTTGCAGGGCAAATGTGTTTGAAGGTGAAAACAATGTGGTGTTGATCTCCCTTCCTGGCTTTGCAAAGAACCAGGAAGATGAAATCAGTAATTTCAAAATGAGTCACTGGAAACAAGTGGTTTTCAAAGAACACACCTTGAAGTTTAAACCAGGTGACAGTAAGGGAGGAAGAAAAACATGACAATATTTTAGACCTTATAAACTTTTCAGCAGTTCAGAATAGGCTTTGCCATTTGAAATATGTGTGATAAACCAGGGTCTACAGCACCCTCCATGAATGAGTGACTCTGGGGACTGGTAGATAGCTGTTTTCCTGATAACTGATAGTTAACTTGTAATTGCCATAACTGATTTTTTTTTTTTAATGGAAAGTGTTCTAAAAATCTTTCCTCAATTAAGGGAGGCAGTGGAAAAAAACATGGGCTTCAGAGCTGGAGAGATCTGGGTTGTGTCCAAGTTCTGCAGCTAAAAAATTCTGTGACGCTGGCACTAAATAAACGATGCCGGGCTGCAGGGTCTTTATCTGTAACATGGGACTAATGATAGCTCAGAGACGTGCTGTATGAATGAAATGAAATGATGATTGTAAAAGTGTCATTATACAAAATAGGAACTTCAGAAATGATAAATATTATGATTGCTACCAGTGAAACACCCTCTTTAAAAGACATTGAACAACACAGATTCTTTCCTAATGCCTTGTTGTCAACATTAGGAACAGATCACTTCTGTGACGTCTTGTTAAAATAACGATGGATGCACATGGTGTAAAATATGAGCTCAAACATATGCCAGTATCACTAGCAGCATTAAAATTTTGCTTCCCTGAAAACCTCTGGGATCAGATTACTTTTAATCATTTGTGAAGCGAAACATGGTCAAATTCATGACTTCTAGGGCAGCTTAACATGGTCAATTCCTGCAAAGAATCAATCAAGTAAGGACTGTTCTTCCATAAGCAGATTTCTCATCCTCAAGAAAAGTCCTTCTTGCCATGTGTGGTAGTGCATGCCTATAATCCTAGTGCTTGGGAGACGAAGAGAGGAGGATCACAAGGTAAAGGCTAGCTTACAGTAATTTAGTGGAATCTTGTTTCAAAATAAAACAAAATAGGCTAGGGTGTAGCTCTGAGGTAGAACTCCCTTAATTAAATCCCCAGCCCACCACCCCAAGTCCCTCTTCTATTTTATTTTTATTTATTTATTTATCGCGGTACTGGGGATTGAACTCAGGGGCATTCTACCTCCAAGCTATACCCCCAGCCCTATTTTTTATTTTTTATTTTGAAACAGGGTCTCACTAAGTGGCGGAGTGCCTCACTAGGTAGCTGAGGCTGGCCGCAAACCCGGATCCTCCGGTCTCAGCCTTCCGAATGCTGGTATTACAAGCGTGCGCCACCATGCCCGGCCCCAAGTCCCTCTTCTGTGTATTGATGGTATATGCTCTGACAGGCTGTCAGACAGTGGTTTCTAAGTTTCTTCCATGAAGAACAAGACCCAAGAGCTGTTACAGTGGAAAGAATTCTGTGATGAATACGTGTGGGAATTAGATTCACAACACTCAGTGATATCTCTGAAATGTCCTCCAACAAGAAAAGAATATTCAGTTGTGTTTAAAGTAGTATTTCTTAAACATTTAGACTCTACTTTCCCCTTTAATATAATGCCTATGAGTAGGAAATTTGCTTGCTACAAAACACATATGAAGTCAAACTATTCTATGAAAGTGCTGTATTTCCTAAGAAAAATCAAACCAAGACCTCCAAGGTTGTCCCTGGAAGGAGAAGCTCCTGTAGGGAAGGATGTGACATCATTCTGACCTTGGAGTTTCATCACCTTTCAAGGTGGCAGTTCTCTGGGAATATTTTGAAAACACAGGAGCGTTTTTGTCTTCTAGAATGAGAGTGGCCATATTTGAGCATATTCACAGGAAAATAAAAACATTATCAACTACTTACTTTTTTCTTTTAAAATATAGTTTGGAAACTATATCAATTTCTTTATTTGTGTAGATATATTATATTGTCTCTGAATTTTATTTTAGGATAGCATGGGGGAATTACAAAATATTTATTCCAAAAAGGCATTGTTGGTTTAGTAGGGTTGGAAATCATTTATGTAGGGATTTCTTTCTTATTTCTCCTGTCACTTCCACACAGATGTACAAATGTCAGGAGGTCCTTGTTCTTTTTTCAGTTTTGTCCCAAGCAAAATAAAATGAAACAAAATTTTGCTAATTGCTTGAAGAGAGAAGCGAAATAAATATGAAAGTTTAGAAAAACTCAAATTAGGAAGAATCTAAATATGATCTAACTTGATGCAGAGTAAGTCTGTGTAACTCCCAGAGGTAAAGAAAGGATTGACCTGAATCTTTACTTTTCTAGTACCTGAATTAATTATCAGTTTTTAAATGTGTAACCCAACAATACTTCATTAGAAATACATGTCCCAAAAAGCCTAGACTAGCAAAGAGAGATAGTGTCTTAATTTCCTCCCTTGTATTTATTAGCATTGGGTTTGGCATCTTGTGGAAGAAAATCTGAATATGGTGGCTGAAACCAGAACATTTTATTATCTCATGTAAAAACTGGAGGTCAGCATGCAGGGGGAACATAAATTTGTTAGGAACCCAGGCTTCTTTCAGATTTCTTTTCTGCTATCCTTTAATGGTGTTGTGTATGGTTCAAGATGTTTGTTCAAGTTTCAGTTATTACCCACATCAGTCAACAGAAAGAAGAAAGGAAAGGAGACAATCATGCCTTCTCCCTTTTAGGACATTCCAAAGTCGTGCACACCACTTCCTCTTGCAGGCTTTGCCCAGAACTAGTTCATATGGTTGCACTTACTTGCAAAGGTGACTAGGAAATGTAACCTTAATTCCAGGAACCCACACATCCAGCTGAAGTCCAGGGGTTCTGTAATAGTTGGGGAAAAAAAAGGCAAACTCTCTTTAGCCCTATGTTCCAAAAGGCCTTCTAGATTTGTTTGGAGCTGTAACTTTCTAGACTTGTCTCTTACTTAAACAATTGACATTAGGAATGACTCCTTTATCAGCTTGTACCTAACAAAGATGTATGATTACAATGTACCAATTAAAAGAAAATAAAATTAAAATAAAAAAAGGAATGACTCCATACATTTCAAGTGTGAACAGTCACTTTTACAGGTCTAATAGTTATGCGGTAACACGTTTTAATACAATAACATTTATATGATAGATAAAATTTTATGTACTTTCATGGTGTATGAGATGTTTTCTCATGCATATAAGTCATTCTTTTCTCTTATTTCTGTATCACTGACAGTGAAAATATCTTCACAATATTCTTCTTCCACTTAAAAGTTTACTTATGAGGTGTGATCTAATAATTCTTTTCCACAATTATGTTTAGCCTTTTGATGTCATAATTTGGTTTGGAACATCAAAATTAGCTCCTTTAAAAATGTACACAATTCAGTGAACTTCAATGATTCTTAAGACATTGTGACTTTTCATTGAGTAGTAAGCAGGAATAGGATAATTATGCTGTTTTATGTTTGAACACATAAAGTAGTGCAAATTCTTCAGCTTGAAAAAGATGTACCTTTAATGTTTGTGTGCATGCTCATGTAAATTGCAGTTGACTCTTCTGAGCATCAGGATCGCAGAGGGTAGGTAAATGACACCATACTGATCTACTTGTATTTTTCAGTGTTTACCTTACTTTTCAGTGTAAGCTTTGTGACCTTAAGTTATCCGGCCTTCAATGTTGGAGAAGCAAGAGAGCAGAAGCCATAAGAAGTTGGTAATAAGACTTACTTTTTCACTTTTTAAAAAATTTATTTATTTTGTTTTTTGTTTTTATTACTGGAGGTTGAAAGAGTCATTTTATCTCTGAGCTTCATCCCCAGCCCTATTTTAAATTTTGAAATAGGATCTCGCTAAGTTGTTGAGGGACCTCGCTAAGTTGCTGAAGCTGCCCTGGGACCTGCAATCTCCCTGTCTCAGCTGGCCTCCCATGTATTGGGATTACAGATGTATACCTCTGTTCCCAGCTTAATTTTAATTTTTAGAAAGTATTTTAGTGACACATTGCAATTATACATTATAGTGTGGGTCACTGCGTTAAAGACTTACATACATACAGGTCTTTCTATATTTCCCTCTATATCCTGCCCTGATCTCCGATCTTCTCTTCCCATATGAGTAGTGAGATTGATGGTAGTCACCTTCACATATTGTCAGAGTATTATTTGAATGGTTTCCTTCTTCAGTCCTCCCTTTTCCCCTCCTCATTCCTAACCCCCTTCAACTACTCTACACTACAGGTCGGTCTCTCTCTCTCTCTCTCTCT
>PVLC010013003.1:0-42835 GCA_004027655.1 Graphiurus murinus | reverse complement strand
TTCTGATTGGAGTTAGGTGAAATCTCAAGGTAGTTTTGATTTGCATCTCTCTGATTGCTAATGATGTGGAACATTTCCTCATACATTTATTGGCCATTTGTATTTCTTCTTTTGTGAAGTGTCTATTTAGATCCTTTTCCCATTTCTTGATTGTGTTATTTGTTTTCTTAGCTGTGAGTTTCTTGAGTTCTTTGTATATTCTAGATATGAGTCCTCTGTCAGATGAGTAACTGGCAAAGATTTTCTCCCACTCTGTGGGTTCCAAGATATTGTTTTTTAAAGACTCGTCTACCAACTTTATGTTTGGAAAGAAATCCTCCCTACACCTCAAAATTCTAGCAGGCATTATTATCTTCTCTATCACTATAATTTCATATTTTAAAGTATGCTATTTAAATGGAAAAATTAAGAGTCATATAGTATCCAACCTTTGAAGACTGGAATTTTTCACTTGTTATAAAGAATTTGATATTTATCCAGTTTTGTGTGTGTTAATAGTTCATCCTTTTTTTGCTGATGATTTCACTGTATGGGAATACCATATTTTTTTTCTTTTTTATTTATTTACCCAATGATGAGCATTTACATTGTTTCCAGTTTGGGGATCACAGAGACATTAATATAAACATCAGTAGATAGATTTTTGTGTGGACATAAGTTCTGATTTTTATGGTATAAATATATAGGAATTGGATTATTGATTAATAAAGTATTGCTTAATGTTATAAAATTTGCCTGTTTCCTAGACTGGCTGCATCACATTGCATTGCAACCAGTAATTCATGACTGTTCCAGTCTCGTTACACCCTTGCTGCTCTTTGTATGGTCCATAGGTTTTGTTTTAATCATCCTAATAGGTGTGCAATGGAGTTTCATCATGGTTTTAATTTTCATTTCATGATGCTAAATATTTATTTGATTATTTGCCTTCCTTATATACTCTTTTGATTGTCTGTTCAAACCTTAGCTGATTTAAAAAATCTAATTGCTTTCCTCCTGTTGACTTTGAGCATTCTTTATGTATTCTGAATATAAGTCCTTTGTCAGACAAGCAAATTGCAAATATTTTCTGTCAGATTTGCTTCTCTTTTCCTTATCTTTTAAACAGCAAAGATTTTCATTTTACAGAAGTACAATTCACCAATACTTAATGGTATGGATTGTGATCTTGGTATACTCTTTATTCCTGATAATTTTCTTTACCCTTAAGGCTGCATTAATAAAGCCATTACAGAATTTTTTGATTTATATTTGCATAATATATCTTTTTACTTTCATTTACTTTTATCTACATATATGATTTTATTTTAAATAAATTCATTGCAGACAGCATATAATTAAATCATGACTTTGTATTCATCTTACAGTCTATCTTTTAATTCTCATGCTTAAATCATTTATATTTAATGTACTTATTGATAAGAACAGATTTAAATCATTTTATTATTTTTATCTTAAAATTCATAGAACTGTCACCAAAACATATTTTACTGTATCACTTTTAAAAATTAAAGTAAATGCTGATATGGATTAATAACCTCTAAGAGGAATACAATAAGCAAAATTGTTCTTCAAACTCATTTAATCACCAAACTTCTGTATTTTTGCTTTCTTTTGGCTGAATATGTTGAAGTACTATGGGATTACAGCAAAGACTATTGGAAATATGCCTCATGAAAATATTGCAAACTCTTCTGAGAGCTAACGAGTTAATTTAAAACATTTGGAAGGTAAAATGACTCCAAAGAATTATTTCAGAATTGTTGGCATTTTTACAGGTCAAGTTGTCATAATCTCATTTGAAATGTGTGCTAGGGCTGTCAGATAACTTGGTCATCTGTTATTCGAGGTGAATAAGGGTTTAAGTGGAATTCAGCATTTGTTAGGGAATTTGCTTTATTGTCCATAAATAACAGAAAGACAATCTAGAAAAGAGAGGCCCTGAGTGGGAAATAAATCTCACATTGGCTTTGTGCCTAGGACTAATGAAGGAAAAGAAGGTGTGCCAAAATGAGCAATAATTCAAAAAGGGCAAATGTATATCCTTTAATTTATTTTATTCATAGGGTTCATAACCCTGAGATATCAGAACTTGTGACTGAGATTGGGGTTTGTCAAGTCTGCAGCAGAGGTGTCATCTTATGGACTCTGTACATCAGAAACTCAGGTAGAAGGTAAATTTAACACACACACACACACACACACACACACACACACACACACACCACACACATTGGACAAGCTAGCACCAGCTAACTTCTTGTCTTTTACTAGCATGTTGGCCCAAGAATAACACTTCACAATTAAAGATTGATTTCATAATATGAATTATGATATAAGAAAGACATTTTGATAACTATAAAGCTTTTCTTGATATTCTCAATAAATTGCCTTTGTACAGTGGGGAAAAAATCAAAACAAACAGTGGCAATTAGTTAAATTTGCCAACTCAGTTAATTTATTTGGTTTTCTATTTTTTAAAACTTTACTCTTTCTTAATAACTTCTAATAATTTCCTAAGAGTTATATATGTTAGCGAAGTGCAACAAACTGATAGGTACATTTGTTAGAGTAGGATTAGAGTTAAGAAACATAATGGTATTTTTCTGTGGAAGATATTTAAACATATTTTCACTGGAAGAGAAAATTAAAAATTGTAACATTACGGTTGCAAACATTATAGTATCTTCTTATTTTCATTAGTTTATGTAAAAAGTTTATGTTCTATGGTATTTATCACATGTATTATTTTATGTTTCTTCTTTCTTAGCATTTGACTACCTCCTCCTTCTATTTATACATTGTATAAAAACAGGCATCCAATGAAGTATATTTGAAATAAGTCTACATCACTGGTATGTGTGCTTGGCAAAGGGGATTTTCCCTTTCCAAATTTCAGTTTCCTTCCCAGAAGGTGAGAATAATCCCTTTCTGCCTACATCATGCTGTTTTTGTGAGTATTTAGTGAAATCATACTGCTGGGTAAACTGAAATTCTGTAAAAATGTTGATTCACATTATCATTATGATTAATATCTTTTTTAATTTAATTTTTATTTTTTTATATAATAATTGGTGCATGGAAAACATACATCTTTGTTAGGTACAAGCTGATAAAGGCATATATGCACACATTTCTCATTTAACCCCTTCCCCAATTCCCACCCCACTCCCTCACCCTCCCTCCTTCTCAAGTTCAGTTTAGTGATTGACCTTGATATATTTGTGAAAGTATATCGTGTGTATTACTCTGGGAAAGAACGTTGATAACAAGGAGGCTATGTACATGTGTGGGCAAGATTATATGAGAAATTGATGTATCTTCTTAATTGTGCTACAAACCTCAAATTGCTCAGAAAAAAAAAGTAATAAAAACTCATACCCGTCCATCCCCTTTGGTTAAGTCAATTTCTTTGCTTATTGAGGATCTCTCCTTTTTCATCTGGAGACCCTCTTATACCCCATCTTCTTTCTAGTATCCACATATTAGGGAGAACATATGCTTTTTTACTCTTTGTGATTGGCTAGTCTCACTTAACATAATGTTTTCCAGTTGCATCCTTTTCCCTGCAAAGAACATGATTTTGTTCTTCTTTATGGCTGAGTAAAATTCCATTGTGTACATATCCCATAGTTTTGTAATCCATTCATCTGTCGATATCCTCATTATACTTGTTTGTCAGACTAGCTCCTTAATATTGCAATGTCATAGCTTATGTTTATGTAAACTATACATTTATACCCTGTCTATTTAATCTTGTATTTGCGTTGCTTCAAGGTCCTACAATAATAGAATAATGTGTGGATGTAAGTATATAAGGTACCATAGCATAGGCTACTGTGCTCTGTACATCACTTATTTTACTCTGTATATGAAAACATTGTTATTCACAGGAATCCATAAACTCTAGTGCTAGGATAGGTAGGTAGGTGGTCACCTCTATTCTCTGATCAAAGACTTCATTGTTTATCCAATGCACAGTGGAGGGGTAGGAGAGAAGACCCTGGAATAAGAGCACAGAGACAGTAGTATGCAACTAACCTTAGGAAAGTGACAATCTTTTCTGCACTTGTGTGTTTAGGTACGAAATAAGGATGGTGTCAGTATCTATTTCATAGAAGTGTTATCTTTAAAGCATGCTTCATACCTAAGACACAACCTGGCACATTGTAAGTGCTTAATGAGCATTCATTGCTGCTTCTTTTTGAACACCCATGAAAATCAGCGGTAGTATTTTGCTTGATTTGACCCCTACCTAACTTATCTTGACTGTTCCACAGCTGGTACCCCTCCATGCCTTCGTCACATACACTTTTTAAGTCCAGCTACACGTGATTTTACTGAAATTTTCCACCATGGAACTTGGACTACTTTATCCTTCCTCAAGGCATTTATACTAGCTTTTTCTTTTATCCAAAATAGTCTTCTTACTTAATTCCTACTAGTCTTTCAGAGCTCTGGTAAAAACCACACTTCTCTGAGGATATTTTCTTTAATCTGTAAGAATGGGTCAAATCCTCCTGTTAATTGCCAACATACCTCCTTGTACTCTTTGTTCAGAGTGATAACCACAATCATCATGAAAAAATATGTGCAATTCATCATTTACTGTCTTGTCTATTAAAATTCTCTTATTTATTTCTGCATTCCCAGCACTTAGTACAATGTCCAAAAAATATTTGTGGAATACATAAGTAAAAGAATAAGTAATCAAATTACTTAGTAATTTAATTTCAAATGCTCGCTGTAATTTGATAAAAAAGTCACATTTCAAATATGACTGTCAACATAATTTACATTATGGTGTGAGACTATAATACACCAATGAAAGCATATTAAAATATTAAAGAGACATGGCTTAGAGTATATTTAAATTGTAAATATCAGAAGAGATAATACATTGAACAGTACTTCTTTATACCCAGTTAACACTATGAATTTAAAACACTGATTATTATTATCTAATCAGTTCTCTTTGGATTAAAAAAAAGTCAAAGAACTTTTTATTTCCTATATAATCCATGTTCCTTCAGAAATCATGGAGACTAGGGAAAGGCCACCACATAGCTGTCCTTGTATGAGTTTAATTTAAAAACATAAGCTGGTTGCTCAGAACACTTTTATTACACATCTTAGAGGAAGTATATAGGAAGTATATTGGATAATTATGAAATAATTTGCCTTTGGTCTAAATTAGACTTGTATAAAATGATACCCCTTTCATTCAAGACATAGCTTTGAACAGGTTTTCATTAACATCTGGTATTTCCCAACTCACTTTTCTCATTATTAAAGCCAGTAAATGGCTCAGGTTGAGATTATTCTCAAAGGGTCTTTAGGAGAGAGCTGACCAGATCTTTTTATTACTTTACTTTCCAAATGTTTCCCAAAATATCCTTTGGTAATCAATGCATGACTAACATCCTAGAACCCATTAACAACAAATAATTTGGAACATGCTATACTCTAGGCTTTACTCCTAGTGGAAACTGTTAATTAATTTGCTAAGAAACCTTTTATATAAGGTATCTATTTAAATATTCATTCCTCCTTGAAATTCAGTTCAAGTAAAAAGCTTGCTTTTGCAGATAAACGTGTATATTTTCTCTGATTAAGCAAATATTTTGAGTAAAATATTTGAAATGTTTTCATGTATTCTCTTTATTTTAATGTAATTTTTATTAGCTGCAGCAGCTTACTCTAATTTTCCATGAACATTTTTGTTCCTATTGTTTATTGAGATTTTTTTTTCCTGCTCAATGTAATTTGATGATTGCCTGGTGTTGTTCAACTTTCCAAAGGGACTTAAAATCAAGAAAGCATGTGTAAATGCTAAACTAAAAACAAAGAAACTGATCTTTCCTTCCTTCCTTCCTTCCTTCCTTCCTTCCTTCCTTCCTTCCTTCCTTCCTTCCTTCCTTCTTCGTGTGTGTGTGTGTGTGTGTGTGTGTGTGTGTGTGATACTGGGGAATGAATCCAAAGGCATTCTATCTCCAAACAATATCCTCTAGTCCTTTTTATTATTTTTTGTTTTGAAGTAGGGTCTCACTAGGTTGTTGACAGTCTTGAAAACTTGCTGAGGCTAGTCTTGAACATGTAATCCCCCTGTCTCAGCCTCCTAAATACTGAGATTACAGGCAGTGCCACCATGCCCAGTTCAGAAACTGATATTTCTACATGAGTAATAAAAAGTTACCCAAAATTACTTGATACTTTAGTAAGCTTTAAGGAATTATATTATGTAAATATTTTTTTCTTGCACAGAAACTGTTTAGAATAAAATGTGCTATGATTTTCTTCTAAAGATTCAAGAAACAGACATTGTGGTCATTTATAAAATCCTAATGCTTCAACATGTCTCTGATGTCTTTCACAATGGCTGGTTCTCAAGGGCATATCCTATTTCCAAGCTGTGTGGTACTCAACCAACCAACCACATAGCAAGCAACACTTCAGAACCAGGTAGGCGTTGTCTGTAGCTGGGACAATAATCTTTCCCTTTTGCATTTCTTATAGTTAAGGGAAACAGGAGTGGTATCTTGGTAGAACAGAAAGGCAATGTGATTTGAAGTCAGTGAGTGGTGGGGAGGAATTTAACTGTTCCACTAAGTATCTTGAAGTTGGTGGAGTTACTTACCTGTGTCTCAATATCTTTCCATGTTAACTTCTTGTAATGCTGGTATGAGAATTATGTGAAATCATGTCTCTGAACATCTAGCAAGAAACTAGATGGAGTTTCTTTACTGGTGCATATTATTTATATATTACATTGTGGCATATTTGTATATACATTCAAAGACTGGCTATTAGTGTTGGTGTTAGTGTTTTTAATAATGTCTTGTTACCTCTGTATACTTATTTTACTCTTTTCTTGGTAAGTGGGCGATTTTGTGCCTTGAGGACCAAATTAACTAAAATCAAAACCTAATTCAAATGAATCAATAATTTACTGAGAAGCCAAATATCCTTTTGTCAGTGGAGAAGAGGTATCTCTGGGAAGGGGTACCAAGGAGTTCCCAGAAACTGAGAGAACTCAACTCAGGACCAGTGGGGTTCCTGACATACAAGATGGGGAAGAATCCCAACATGTGTCAGTAGAGGCACACAGATTTATTTAGGAAAGCAAGGAACATATATTCAAGGCAGAATGTGGCCCATCTCAGGAGAGAGATGCATTTTGGGGGTTCCTGGCTTTTCTTTTAAAGGACACTTGGTGAGATGTGGGTAGGGTAGGTATGTAGGGATGACATCAGTCTGATTATCTCAAGGTGGTTTGTGGTGATCCAGTTATTCTCAGGACCCTTGTGCTGTCATGGTCTCCATTATCTGATCAGTTGATAATGTTAGAAAGTCCCTTAAAGCCGGGAGTGGTGGCGCACGCTTGTAATCCCAGCGTTTGGGAGGTTGAGACCGGAGGATCCGGGTTTGCGGCCAGGCTCAGCTACCTAGTGAGGCACTCCGCAACTTAGTGAGACCCGGTTTCAAGATAAAGAATAAAAAATAGGGCTGGGGGTATAGCTCAGAGGTAGAATGCCCCTGAGTTCAATCCCCAGTACCGCAGAAAAAAAAAGTCCCTTAAATTTTAGGTTTCTCAAAATATATCTCATTTTACTTAAATTCTTTATTTATGGGAAAATTAATAGTGCACCTGGTAGATTTACAGATTTCCCAGAAATTTAGAGTGACAGGCCTGGGAGTAACAAGATTGGAAAAGTATTTGGAACTCTAAATTAAAATTATATTTCCTTTCTGTTTCTTTTTTTCTTCTATACTACCTCATTTTCTCTCATATGTACTAGATTGGAAGAGTTGAAAAACAACCATACATTAATCCCCCTAGCCAAGGCTGGTCAAGAGGAGAATGTGTGGCAAGCTCTTTTCTTCACCAGGGTAACCTTTCCTCCAAGGCACTTCCCAGCCAGTCCCTCATGTTGCTGCCTGTCTTCCTTTGTGGAGTCCTCCCACCTTGACTCCCTCTTGAACTTCTCTGAGGTGAGCTCCCAGGATCTTCCTCCAGCATCCATCCCCTCTACAAAGCTGCTAGTTCAGCTGACTAGCACTTGCTTGGTATAGTATTCCTGGCTGACAGTGGCTACTGACTGACATTTGCATTTGAACAGAAATTTTGGCAAATGAGGTAGAAAGCATTTGGGGACATGGATTCTTTATTTCATTGTGGTGCATTTATCAAAGGATGTTTAAAATTGAATTTCAGTTATAAGAGATGTGGTTGTAACTAGAAAGAAATGATCAACTAATTTGAGAAGATAACATGTTAAATAAAATTAATTGGATTCATTTATTGTAATACTGCTTGGAGTCCTTAATAGGTAATATACATTATATGCCAGGGGCACTAAATTATATAAGATAATTTATTCAGTAATTATTTATTTGGCACCCTGTATATAACAGGCATGGTTTTGGGTGCTGATATAGTGTTGGGTAAGACAGATAAGCTCCAGCAGGGCCTGGTGGTGCATACCTGTAATCCCAGTACTTGGTAGGCTGAGACAGGAAGATTGCAAATTTCCAGCCAATGAGACCCAATTTCAAAATAAAAAATACTGTAGGATTTGGGGTATATCTTGGAGGTAGAATGCCCTTGGATTCAATCCCCAGGACAGTATATACACATACATACATGCACACACACAAAAATAAACAAAACAAAAGAAAGAAAAAGAAAAAAGATAAAAATATTTTTCTTGTGGAGTTAACAATTCAGTGCTTGGGCTTGAAGTGGTGGTGAGAGGGGAGGAAGTAGAAAACAAATATATAAACAAAAAAACAAGATACTTTAGATAATATTAAGTGTTAAGAAGAAAATAAAAATACTAGTCCTCAGAAACCTAGCATTGACTTCAGATAAAAAGCTAGAATAACTATAAATTTTTTTCCTTGAAAATGGCTTTTAGTCATAAAGATATATGTTAGTAAACACACAGGGGATTCTTAGAGAGCTTGCAAACTAGTTCAGCCACTATGAAGATCAGTGTGGAGATTCCTTAGAAAATTGGGAATGGATCCACCATATGATCCAGCTATACCATTTCTGGGTATCTTTTCAAAGAGGTTGAAACCAGAGAACTACAGTAATATATGCATACCCGTGTTCATAGCAGCACAATTCACAATAGCCAAATTATGGCAACCCAAATGTCCATCAATATTTTTTTAATGACTCATTTTCCACAACTTCAAGGGAAAAAAAGTTTAAAATGGAGTATATTTTTTAACATGAACAAAAATTACCTGTCAAAACAAATAGTTTCATATGACTTATAAAGAACCTATTTAAAAGATCTGTGAATGTTTCTATCTAAAAAAAATTAAGCTTAAATGTATAGTATTAAATTTTACACCATATATTTCTATTATTATAGAAAGTTTATAGGTAAAATAAGATTATCAATAAGTAATTTGTTTTCATCCTGAACTGCCACAGAATTCATGTGGGCATTTTTGACAATCAAGTTAATCAAATAAAGGATCAAGGAGCAAAATGGTAATAGAAGACTAGTGTAAAAAAAGAAAAGTATGAAATAACTGAGGTTTTAAAAAAAACTAAAGTAATTCATGTTCATCATTCAAAAACAAAACTGCCTTGAAGAATAAATCTTTCACTGTTCCAAACCCATAGTTGCCTCTGCAGTGGTGGTTACCCTGAAAAGCATATTGTGAATGATTCAAAATATTTGACAAACAAGTGAGTATGTCAAATATTTTTGCACAAATGGGTATATTGCTAAACATAGTAGCTTTCTCTATGGTCTTTAATTTACCAATATATTTTCTAAAATATTTCTATCCAACACAGAGTCTAGTTCCCTTACTAATGATGTATGCTTTTCTATTTAACAGATTAATCATAATGTGTTTAGTTAATCTCAGTTAAATGGTGAACATTCAATTGTATCTATTATTTTGCTTTCACAGATAATGCATTCTGAAACTTTTTACAGTGTTGCTTTTCGTTCCTGACACTTGCCCAGTTCTGTCTAGAACTCGATTTTTCTTAGAAGTGGATAAGATACACCCTGTCATAGTCCCTTTGGGTTTCTATAACAAAATACCATAGACTGGATGCCTTGTGAACAACAGATATTTATATTTCACAGTTCTGAAGGCTGAAAAGTTCAAGATCAGGGTACAGTATCTGATAAGGGCCATTTCCTGTTCAAGGAATTAGCATATACCACATTCTGGCTTAAAATTCACCCAGAGTTTCTATTGCCCACTGACTGAAATCACATTTTTTACCATAGCCTACAAAGTACAGCATGACTTGTCATTGCCTACCTCTTAAATCCTTACTTTCCACTCTTGCATCCCAGAGATTCAGTCACATTCCCCCAGCGGGCTTCTCCAACATGCCCCACTCATCCTTCTTTGCGTCCCTTGTGACCTCTCTTCTTTCCTCGTTATAATCTTTAGCTCTCAGATCCCAATCTAAAACAGGCCCTCGTCACCGATCTCACATCACCCTACTTCTAGGCTATGACTCACTTAATTTCTATTAATATCTTTTACTTTATAGTCTAACTTGCTCTAAACTACTATTACTACATCATATTTTTTGAAATAGAAGTTGCACAATTTATTTTTTCATTCCACATATTTTATCTTCTAAGGCATTTTGTTCAGGTTTTCTTCTTGGTAACAGAATAGAAAAAAACTGGATCTATTCTCTTGTCCAATTTAAAAAGTAAGAGTATATTATACTTATTTTGAGTATTAATATACTTATGCTTATTTCTTACAACTTATATTCAATTGTTTATGACCCTTTTTTATCTTTGTTTTGTTCTCTCTCCTTCTTTGTACCTTGTTGAAATGTTAACTTTTTTTGTTTTTTGCAGTACTGGGGATTGAACTCAGAGGCATTCTACTTCTGAGCTACATCACCAGCCCTATTTTTTATTCTTTATTTTGAAACAGGTTCTCACTAAGTTGTGGAGTGCCTCACTAGGTAGCTGAGGCTGGCTGAAACTGGGATCCTCCGGTCTCAGCCTCCCAAATGCTGGGATTACAAGTGTGCGCCACCGCGCCCGGCAAAATGTTAACTTTTTCTATATTTACATCTCTCCATTCTGCTGATTTTGAAGTTATAAATTGAATTTTTATTCTTTTAGTAATTTCCCTCAGTTTAACAAGTATTCATTAGTCATGCAAATTATTATTATAAATCTGTAGTTATTTAGTGTTTTCTGTTCCCCTACTAAACATAAAGAGGACTTTATGAAACCTTAATTTTCTATTTAAAGATCTTAAATAATTGTTCCCTAGAATTTTAGTTGTTTTAAAAATTTTTATTAGTTTTACTATTAGCTGTTAAAATTTCCAACATAATTTTCAATACTTTAACTCATTGATGCTGTCTTTAGTCTCATATTATCTCTCTGGGATTACATTATTAAAAAATATTTGCAGGCTGGGGGTGTTGCTCACTGCTAAGGGCAGGTTCTGAGCATGTGTGAGGCCCTGTGTTCCATCCCCAGCATACCAAAAAAGCATGAGGTTCTATGAGCTGTAAACTATCTTACTTGGTATTTGTATGTTTGGAATGTCTTTATTTTGCCTTTACTCCAAAATGACTATTTAGATGAATGCAACATTGTGTTCTTTTCCCTGAGCACTTTGAAGATATTGTTGTATTATTTTTTCGTTTTTATTATTGCTGTTGAGAAGTCAGCTTCAGGCTAATTTACAATCCTTTGTAGGTAATCTGTCTTTCCCTTCTGGTAAGTTTTAAGAATTTTTAAAAAATAATCTTTGATGACTTGCAGTTTTACAATGTTATGCCTAAGTCTGCATTCATATTTTTATACCACTCAGTTCCTAGAGCAAGTATTTGATCTGAGAAGCCCTATATGTATATTTTTTAACTCTGGAAAACTTTCAATTCTGTTCTTGTCAAGGATAGCTTCTCTGCCATTTTCTCTCTTCTCAGCAGATGGCTGAATCTGTAGAAGTCAGCTGGGATACTTCACCTTCATGGCCCAGTGCCAGGGTGAACCAAAAGGGGCCTGGCTTCATGGCCCTATAGAAATTCTTCCCCAGCTATGGAAGGCTAGGAAAAGAATTCTGGAAGGACTGATATGCCCAACTTGGTTTGCTGGCCATATTTGGCATTACTTGGGTTGCAGAAGTAGCCCACATACCACTGTCTTCTTCTGTATGTGGTATGTGCCTTCGTGTGTGTGTGTGTGTGTGTGTGTGTGTGTGTGTGTGTGTGTGTGTGTGTGTCTCTCAAATTCTACTTTATGTAAGCACACTAGACATATCAGATTAAAGCCAGCTCCAAATGACTTTGTTTTAACTCGATTATCTCTGTTAAGTCTCTCTATCTCCAAGTAAAGTTAACTGATGAGACACTGGGTTAGGATTTTGATATATGGATTTCAAGGGGAACTCAATTCAATGCATAATGCATAACTAAAGGAAACTTCCTAGAAAGCACATCCTTTTAAACTTTCCTGTGCTGGTAACTGCAGGAAGCTTCAGACCCTTATTTCAAATGAGGTTTTTTGGTTGTTTTTGACTCACAAAAACTAACTTTGGAGGGAGTGGGGCGGGAATTGGGGAAGGGTTAAATGAGAAATGTGTGCATGGATGTCTTTACCTATACTAGCTTGTACCTAGCAAAGATGTGTAATTACAATGCACCAAGTAAGGGAAAGATGAAAAAAAAAAAAAAAAGATTTGTTAAAGTTACACCGGGAGATTTTGGATCTATGTAATGCAGAGCCTACTTCTATTAACCTGGCAGAAACAGCTAAGACATTTGTAGATCGGCTTCAAGCCTTGGTCACTACCTGGCCCTCATTTGCCTCCTTGCTAGGAGGAGTTATTGTGGCAACAAGTCATTCTAGGTTTATGCAATCTACCACTTGTTGTATGCCTTGTGATCAATGCCTGTGTTAGTATATGAGCAGATTTACATGGAATAAAAATGCAAGCACTGCCTCGCACAGGGCCTGGTAGTCAATGATGGGTTCGATTTTCTCAGGGCAAATCAACCTAAGACAGGGCTCGTTCAATGACTCATCGAGACCTCATGACAGGTAAGATTAAGCACCTGGTAGGAAATGACCTAAGACAGGCACCGTCCTTCATGCATTTTAAAATAAAAATGGGGGAGTTGTGGGAGCCCAGCTGGGCCCTTTCCCCCCTGGCAGTTGCTATCTGCGTATATGAGCAATGATACTGACTCTTCTGCTATAGGTACATTGGCGTCTGGAAGTCTGGAGATTGCCCCAAGGATGCACAGATAAAAGACCCTCCTACTTTTTGGAAAGTAAAGATGTGACCCTAAAGGAGAGTGGTTTTATGACTCTAGAAAGTTTGCTTTACCAGGCTATGTTAAGAATGTGGGCTATACGTGTAAAACAAAGAAGTGGTGCTAATTGTGATCTGACAATAATTGATATGTCATAAATGTCTGTGTAACCCTGTTGTACTCAAGAAATGTATAAAAATCCCATGCTGAAAAAAAAATACAACTAACTTTGGTCTAAACTGAGCAAATCTTTGGCTTCACGTCTTTTCATTATTTATTTTCACATGTCTTTAATGTTTTTACCTGTCCTTATTATATATTTGGTGTACAAAGTAGATGTGTTGAAGTATATTTCTAGGTTGATGCATATTTCTAGTTCAATTACTATGAAAATTAAAGTTCTCATGAAGCACATAGAATTGAGGTAAGTGGAAAAACTAAAACAGCTGGAAAATGCAGTTAACTAGAACAGAAGGATACTAAATTATATCTCAAAACATAGTTTTTAAAGTAATATTATACTGGCGAAAGAAACAAATCAATATAACCAAATAGAAATTGCAGTAGCAGACACATGTGTATGAATCTATCTTGGAGATATTCTTGGGTTATAATTAAAGATAGCAGAATAGACATAGATTTATCAAAAAGTGGATATGTTTGGTTAGCTATATGGAAAGATAAAGTTATCTCTACCACATATTATTCAACATAATGACAACTAAGAATTAAAATCAATAAAATTACTGGAAGAAAATATACTTGAATATTGGAATGTGAGTGTGAAAGATGACCTTATAGAGAAAAGAGAAGGGAGTCATGATACATTTAAAATGGTCAATTATTAGTGCTGGGTGTGATGGGGCATACATGTAATCCTAGTACTTGAGAAGCTGAGACAGGAGAATTGCAGGTTTGAGCCAGCCTAGCAACTTACTGAGACTCTCAGCAACATAGTAAGACCTTATTTCAAAACAAAAATTAATAATAATAATGATAAAAATACAGGGCTAGGGATTAATTTGGAGGTAGAATGCCCCAGTATCAAAACTCAAAAAGGTAAAAAAATATATAAAAGGTAAATGATAAATAATAAATAAATGCTAAATATTTGAATATTTGTAAAACATTTGCAAAAATCTCATGAGTGAGACCAATGCACCCAGTGGAAAAATGGGCAGACAGCTCATGAAAGAGACAAAAAATATACTTCTTTTCTGCAGTTTCACTCTTGAAGGTTTTGGTTATCTGTGGCCAACTGTGGTCTGAAAATATTAAATGGAAAATTTCAAGAATAATTCTAAATTTTAAACACTTTTTATTATACTATATTGTTTTTATTGTTCTGTTTTATTACCATCATTAATTTTTAACTATGTCTAATTTACAAATTAAACTTTATCATAGTCTCATATATACAGAAGAAAACAATATATAGATATATAAGGATTGATACTGTCCCCAGGTTCAAATATTCACTAGAGGTCCTGGACTATGTCACTTATGGATAAAGGAGGACCATTGGGATACAAAATAAAAAAAAATGAAATAAATATCTATGATCTTATGTTGACCAGGCATATTTGTACATTTGTTGGTAGAAGGTAACTGGTATCAGTCATTCTAGAGAGCTTTTACAACATAAACCAACATATTTATAACCTTTAAGCCTGTACATTTTATGAATTTATGTGACATATCAAACATTTGCACAGAAAATACTTACAAGATTATTAATCATAGGTTAACTCTAATAAAAATTATAAAGAGTCAAAATATGATATATGTAACTTATTAAATAACTTATCTGACATCTATGAGATATGATAATTAAAATAAAACATATCAAAGACCAACATGTTTCATCTTTAGGTAATAGAATTATGTGTTGTTTTTTATTCCTTCATCTTACTTTTGCACTTTTAAAAAGTTTTTACATATACTACATATTTATTTATTTATAATAAAATAAAATAATGATAGTTTTAGGTAAATACTGTCAGGAAATGTTTCCTTATTTTTAAACCAAATCTCTCCTATTACTGGTATAATAATTTTTTTCTTTCTTTAGATGAGATAAAGAACAGCTAGTTACTATTTTTGTGCAATACGTATGGATAGATTATATTCCATAGGTCTTTTATGACTTTATTTTTAACCTTGCCTTTCTGTCTTTTGAATAAACTAGCCAGTTCTTTTAACATTTTATCTTATGTCTTATATTCAAGTCTTTTCTGATCATTATGGATTTATGCTGAACTTTCTGACTTCTTAGATAATCAGAAGTTTGTATTACAGAAATAAGCAAAATATAGCCGGGCGTGGTGGCGCACGCTTGTAATCCCAGCATTTGGGAGGCTGAGACCGGAGGATCCGGGTTCATGGCCAGCCTCAGCTACCTAGTGAGGCACTCCGCAATTTAGTGAGACCTGGTTTCAAAATAAAGAATAAAAAATAGGGCTGGGGGTATAGCTCGGAGGTAGAATGCCCCGAGTTCAATCCCCAGTACCGCAAAAAAAAAAAAAAAAAAAAAAAAAGAAATAAGCAAAATAATATAACACGACATGGAAAATTGGAGCTCTGCTTTAGAGAAATGACATAATGGAAAGTTAGTGGTTAATGGTAGGAATCAATGTTTCCCTTAGCACTTTTGCATGGGTATGCCATCCCATGTCTATGTTTCCTGGTAACAAATGGGACTCTTGTGAACAGAAAGAGTTAATGTAGCTTCCTAAAGCACCTAATTTATCTCCAGGGACTGTTTCATGCACTCAGAGAATTTGGCTAACTATAGCACAGGTCCCTTTGCTAATAGCACCAACAATAAATTAAAAACAAAAAACCTAACTTCTCTTTTATTGTACTTTGCAATCATTATCATTTATCTTCTCCTTTTAGGAGGTTTTCAGACTTGTCAGTTCAGGCATGTTTATAGACAGCATGTGTATACACCTTGAGTAAACTCTCACAGCCAAGTTCAGACCTTTGGCTGACATTATACATGTAGAGAAAAATAGGTATGCACTAAAATTGTTTATTGACATTGACCTATGCATCAGTTGAGTCTATAAACTTAGGACAAATCTATTGTTGAAGCATAGAACCATAGTTAGAAAGGCAAATATGCAATTTATTATATATATGTATATATATTGAATTAAGCATTAATGTATTTTTAGGAAAAAATTGATTTAGAGTCCTTCTAACTTTTCATTTTATGCCTGTTTTCTGATGTGATTTCATCAGAAAAGATAAGACTATATGCTGTATTGTGACATATAACAATGATTTGAAGGATTACTAGATTTTGTTTATATTGTAAGACGGTATAACACAAATTTAACTAAATATCTATTATTAGTCATGTTTCAGGTTCTACATCAGTTTGGCAGCTTATAAAAAACATCTCAATTAACCTTATCTTCCATGGTAACTATGATGTTTTATATTTTTGAAACTATATTCCTCCAAACTAAAACAAAATTCTCTGATTATAAATTAAGCTTCTTTCAGACTGTATGAGTTTTTATTACTTTTTTTTCTGAGCAATTTGAGGTTTGTAGCACAATTAAGAAGATACATCAATTTCTCATATAATCTTGCCCACACATGTACATAGCCTCCTTGTTATCAAAGTTCTTTCCCAGAGTAATGCATTCATTACAATTCATGAATCTACAATGACACATCATGATCACCCAAAGTCCATAATTTTCATTAAGCTTTATTCTAGGTGTTGTACATTCTAAGTCTTTGGACAAATGTATAATGATTCATATCCACCATTAGAGTATCAGTGAATTTTTACTGCCTCCAAAGTCCTCTGTGCTACGCCTATTCACCCACTTCCTAACCACCTGCACTTTCCTTGGCAATCTTATTTGCTAATGCCATAGTTTTTACTTTTCCAAAATGTCATATAGTTGGAATCAAACTCTATATTGCCTTTTCAGACTGGTTTCTTTCACTTGTGATATGTATTTAACCTTCCTGCATGTCTTTTCATGGCTTGATAATGCATTTATTTTTAGCACCAAATAATATTCCAAGGTTACATGTACCAGTTTATTTATTCATTCACCTTCTTGGTTGTTTGTAAGTTTTGGTAATTTTTTTTTTTTTCGGTACTGGGGATTGAACCCAGGGGCATTCTACCTCCAAGCTACACCCCCAGCCCTATTTTTTTATTCTTTATTTTGAAACCGGGTCTCACTAAGTTGTGGAGTGCCTCACTAGGTAGCTGAGGTTGGCCTCGAACCCGGATCCTCCGGTTTCAGCCTCCCGAATGCTGGGATTACAAGTGTGCGCCACCACGCCCGGCTCAAGTTTTGGAAATTTTGTGTGGACATAAATAGCCTTTCTCTGGCTAGAGTCTCAACTACTATATTGAACAGAAGTAGTGATAATGGACATCCTTGTCTTGTTCCTGTTTTTGTCAGAACTTTCCCAGTTTTTCTCCATTTAATATGATGTTGGTTGTGGGCCTACTGTATATGCCTTTATGATGTTAAGGTATTTTTCTTATTCTGATTCTCTGCAGTGCTTTTAGCATGAATGGGTGTTGGATTTTATCAAATGCTTTTTCAGCATCTATTGAGATGATCATGTGATTTTTGTCTTTGGTTCTGTTTATGTGGTGAATTACATGGATTATGTTTTGTAAGTTGAACCATTATGGCATCCCTGGGATGACCATTTTGGTCATGGTGTATAATTTTCTTAATGTGGTTTTGAATGTTTTGATGGTATTTTATTTAGCAGTTTTGCATCTAAGTTCATCAGTGATATAGGCTGATAGGTTTCTTTTCTTGAGCTGTCTTTATTTGGTTTTGGTGTTAATGTGCTGTTAGCTTCATAGAATGGATTCAACTCCTTTGGGAAAATAACAAGGGGTGTAGTGTGATTGCTGGATAACATGATAAAAACATTTATTTTTTTAAGAAACTACCAACATGTTTTTTTATTTTTAATTCCCACCATCAATGAGTTAGAGTTCCTGTTTTCCCAATTCCTTGCCAACAGTTGGTATAGTCAGTATTTGGATTTTATTTGTCTGAGAGGTATGTAGTGGCATCTTATTGTTCATTTACATTGCCTGGTGATACAAGATGTGGTGCATGATTTTGTGTGCTTATTTGCCATCTATGTAGCTTCTTTGATAAGATGTCTGTTAAGGTTTTAGACCTATCTTTTAAATTGATTTGCTAGCCAGATGTGGTGGCACATGCTTATAATCCCAGTACTTGGGAGGCTGAGACCTAAGGATCTGGGTTTGTGGCCAGCCTTAGCTACTTAGTGAGGCCCTCTACAAGTTAGTGAGACCCTGTTTCAAAATAAAGAATAAAAAATAGGACTGGCAGTGTAGCTTGGAGGTAGACTGCTCTGGATTTCAATCCCCAGTACTGGAAAAAAAAAAAAAATCTGCTTGTTGTCTTGTTGAGATTTTTTGGGTATATTTTGAAGCAGTCTTTTATCAGATATAATTTTACAATTTTTTTTTTCCAAATTGTGGATTATTTTTTTACATTGTCTCTCAGGGGAAACATTTTTAGTTTTAATGAAATTCTGCTCATCTGTTATTTCTTCTGTGGATTGTACCTTTGGTATTGTATTCTAAGTTATTTACATAAACAAGGTCCTCTGTTTTTTCTCCTAGGTTATATTTTAGATGTTTTATAGTTTTGCATTTTCTATTATGTTCATTTGGGTCAATGATCCATGCTAAGTTCTTTGTGACGTAGAATGCCCCTGGTTTCATTCCCCAGTATTACAAGAGAGACAAACAAACAAACAAACAAGCAAATAAACCAAAGATCAGTTGACATTTATGTTGGTCTATTTCTAGGTTTCTATTTTGTTGCATTGATCTAGTTTTCTGTTCTTTAAAAAATACAGCATTGTCTTGATACTGTAGCTTTCTAATGAGTCTTGTGGTCAGGTAGTGTTGATTCTCCAACTATGTGCTGGGTCTTTCACCTCTCCATATAAACTTTAGAATGAGCTTGTAGATATTTACAAATCAATTTTCTGGGATTATTGGGATTGTATTAAATATGTAAGCTTAGAAAAACTGACATATGACAACATAGAGGTTTCCTATCAAATAACTTTAATGTCACTCCATTCATTTATTTCTTATTTGCTTTCTTTTATCATATTTCTATAGTTTTCCTCATATGGATGTTGTACATATTTTATAAAATTTATATATAAGTATTTAATTATTTGGGGTGCTAATGTAAATGATACTATATTTTAATTTCAAATTCCACTTGTTAATTGATGGCATATACAAAAGTAACTGATTTTGCATATTAACCTTATATTTTATAATCTTGCTGCAATTGCCTATTAATTCCAAAAAGTTTTCTTTGTCAATCCTTATATTTTCTATATGGAAGATCATGTTACATAAGAAAAAATAAAGTCTTATCTATTCCTTCACAATTTTTATGCCTTTTATTTCCTTTTCTTGCCTTAGCTATTTAGTGCTTTAGGTCAGCAAGAAGTTGTAAAGGAATGGTAAGAGGATACATCCTTGCTTTGTTTCTCATCTTAGAGGAATTGCTCTTAATTTCTCATCATTAAATATGTTGTTTTCTGTAGAACTCTTGGCCAATATTCTTTATGAATTTGAAGAAAGTTTTTCTTCTTCTAGTTTTTAGTTAATTTTTACCAAAAATAGGTATTGAATTTTGCTAAGTGCTTTTACCTACAATTGCTTATATGCTCATGAGACTTTCTCTTTTAAAATATTTAAATGATAGATTAAATTTGATTTTGAATGCTAAACTAGCCAGGCATATCTGAGATAAATTTCACTTAGTAATGGCATATAAAATTTCTTATACATTGTTGGGTTCAATTTGCTAACTTTTTTTAGGATTTTGTATATATGTCAATGAGAGATACTGTTCTGTATTTCTTCTCCCAGTATCTTTGTATGTTTTTGGTATTAGGGTAATGCTGATCTCATGAAATTAGTTAGGATACTTCTATCTTCTGAGAGATATTATAAAAAACTTGTATAATTTTCTTTAAATGTTTGACTGATTTCATCAGTGAGCCCATTTAGGCTAGGTGTAAAATATTTCAGAAGGTTACTATTGATTATATTTCTTTAATTGATATAGAATTTTCTTATTTGTATGTTTCTTCTTGTTTTATGTTTTGTAGATTGTGTTTTTTAAAGTATTTATCCATTTCAAAATATGTGGGCATAGAGGGATTTTGTTGTTTTGTTTTTCAGTACTGGGGATTGAACCCAGGAGCATTCTACCTCCGGGCTACACCCCACCCCTATTTTTTTTATTCTTTATTTTGAAACAGGACTCATTAAGTTGTGGAGGGCCTCACTAAGTAGCTGAGGCTGTCTTTGAACCTGGATCCTCCTGTTTCAGTCTCCCTAGTACTAGAGTTACAAGCATGTGCCACTACACCCAGCTGGCATAGAGGTTTTCATAATATTTTATTACACTTTTAATGTCTATAAGATCTGTAATAATGTCCCTTTATTTCTAATTGTAATAATTTGTCTTTACTTTTTAAAAATTATAAAACAACCTATCTAGAGGGTCATTGGTTTTGTTGATTTTTTTCAAAGAACCAGCTTTTGGTTTCATTGATTTTCTGTTTCAATTTTATTGATTTTTGCTATAATGCTTATTATTTCTCTTCTCCTGCTTTGTTTGGAATTAATTTGCTCCTCTTTTTCTAGTTTCTAGAGTAGAAATTTAGATTATTAATTTTTTTATCTTCTTATCTAATGCATGCATCCAATGCTAAAAGTTTCCTTTTGAGCATTGGTTTCAGTGAATCTCACCAATTTTGGTAAGTTGCATTTTCATTTTCATTTAGTTCAAAATATTTTTTTTTTTTTTGCTACTAGGGATTGAACTCAGGGGCATTCTACCTCCGACCTATAACCC
Source organism: Graphiurus murinus (assembly GCA_004027655.1). NCBI lineage: Eukaryota > Metazoa > Chordata > Mammalia > Rodentia > Gliridae > Graphiurus > Graphiurus murinus. The sequence goes on along the minus strand of PVLC010013003.1, from coordinate 21,625 downwards.
TAGCCCTATTTTTTTTTTTTTATTCTTTATTTTGAAACAGGGTCTCACTAAGTTGCGGAGTACCTCACTAAGCAGCTGAGGCTGGCCACGAACCCAGATCCTCCAGTCTCAGCCTCCCAAATGCTGGGATTACAAACATGTGCCACCACATCCGGCAAAATATTTATTTTTATTTTTTATTTTGTGTGTGTGTGTGTGTGTGTGTGTGTGTGTGTGTGTGTGTGTGTGTGTTCTGGGAATTGGAACCTCCAAGGTACACCCCCAGCCCTATTTTTGTTGTTGTTGTTTTTCTTTTATTTTTGCAACAGGGTTTCACTAAGTTTCTGAGGGCCTCGCTATGTAGCTGAGGCTGTCCACAAATCTGTGATCGTCCTGTCTCAGCCTCCCAAGTATTGGATTACAAGTGTGCACCACCACACCCAGCCAAAATATTTTTAAATTTTCCTGAGATTTCTTCTTTGGTCTATGTGTCTATTTTGAAATGTGTTTTTCAATATACACCTATTTAGGAATTTTCCAGTTATCTTTTCGTTATTGATTTCTATTTAATTCCATCATTGTTTGAGAGTAGGTATTATATAACTTCTATTCCATAAGGTTTGTTAAGTTGTTTTATTCTCATGTAGCCTATCGCAATCATTGTTCCAGGTAAACTTTAAAGTAATATATATTTCACTGTTGTTGGATGAAGTAGTCTGTGGATGTAAATTATATCAAGTAGTCTTTGGATGTCAGTTATATCATTGATTGATGTTGCTTTTGAGATGAATTATGTGCTTACTAATTTCTGCTGCTGGATATGTTCATTTATGATAGAAGGGTGTTGTAGTCTCTAAACTCCATACAATATTTACCTATTTTTTGCAGTTAACTTTTTAATTTTTATTGGTATATTGTAATTATACACCATAGTGAAGTTCAGAGTGATACATACATACATGTGTCAAGTATTCATTGTGTGTGTATTCACCTATTTCTCATTACAATTATTTCAATTTTTACCTCACATAGTTTAGTATTCTGTTGCTAGGTGTTCACATATTAAGGTTTATTATGACTTCTAGGAGATCTGACTTCTTTATCATTGTTTGCCACCTTGATTTAACCCTGATAACTTTCATTTTCTATATATATTCTGTTGAAATTAATACACCTACTCCTCATTTCTTTTGACTAGTATTACAAGATGTATATTTCTTCATCCATTTACTTTTAATTTATATGTGTCTTTATATTTAAAGTAGGTTTTCTGTGGATAACATACAGTTGAGACTTATTTTTTGACCTGTGTGACAATATTTATTTTAACTGCTGCATCTAAGTCATTGAAATTCAAAGTGATTATTGTCAGAATTGGATTTATCTAGCCGGGTGTGGTAGTGCACGCTTGTAATCCCAACATTCAGAAGGCTGAGACCGGAGGATCCAAGTTCAAGGCCAGCCTCAGCTACCTGGTGAGGCACTCCGCAACTTAGCGAGACCTGGTTTCAAAATGAAGAATAAAAAATAGGGCTGGAGGTGTAGCTCGGAGGTAGAATGCTCCTGAGTTCAATCCCCAGTACTGCAAAAAAAAAAAAAAAAAAAAAAAAAAAAAAAAATTGATTTATATACCATACTTCTTTTTTAAAATATTTTTTTATATGTGCATTGTAATCATATATCTTTGTTAGGTACACACTGGTAGAGGAACACATGCACACATCTCTCATTAACCCTTCACCAATTCCTGCCCCATTCCCTCCCCTGTCCTTCCTTCTCTTGTTTATCTTAGTGATTGACTTTGACATGTTTATGAATGTACATCACGTGCATTAGGGTGTTTCTCCCCCCCCTTCACCTTCAGTTAGGTCACCTTCTTTGTTCTTCAAAGGTTTCTTCTTCATCTAGAGTCCCACTTATGACTCACTTACTCCCTAGCTTCTGCATATTACGGAGAACATATAATTTTTTACTTTTTGTGACTGACTAATCTCACTTAACAATGTTTTCCAGTTCCATCCATTTCCCTGCAAATGACATGGTTTTGTTCTTCTTTATGGCTGAGTAAAATTTGATTGTGTACTATATTCCATAGTTTGATAATCCATTCATCTGTTGATAGACATCTTGGATGATTTCATAGTTTGGGAATTGTGAATTGTTTGGCTATAAACTTAGAGACACATACATTAGTCTGGTAGTTTGGTTTTTATTCTTTGGGTAGATATCCATACGTGGTATTGCTGGGTCATATGGTAGGTTCACTCCCATTCGTCTGAGGATCCTCCATACTGTTTTTCAAAGTGGTTGCACTAATCTGCAATCCCACCAACAATGTGTTAGGATTCCCACTTCTTCACACCCTTACCAACATCTGTTGTTATTTGTGTTTTTAATGATTGCCATTCTATTTGGGGTTAAGTGAAATTTCAGAATAGTTTTAATTTGAATCTCTCTGATTGCTAATGATGTTGTCATACATTTATTGACCATTTGTGTTTCTTTCTTTCTTTCTTTTTTTTTTTTTTTTGCAGTACTGGGGATTGGACCCAGGGTCATTCTACCTCCGAGCTATACCCCCAGCCCTATTTTTTATTCTTTATTTTGAAACTGGGTCTCACTAAGTTGTGGAGGGCCTCACTAGGTAGCTGAGGCTGGCCACAAACCTGGATCCTCCAGTCTCAGCCTCCCAAATGCTGGGATAACAAGTGTGCGCCATCATGCCTGGCCATTTGTATTTCTTCTTTTGTGAAGTGTCTATTTACATCATTTGCCCATTTTTTGTTTGGGTTGTTTTCTTAGTGGTGAGTTTCTTGTGTTCTCTGTATAGTCTAGATATTAGTCCTCTATCATAGAAGTAGCTGGCAAAAATTTTCTCCCATTCTTTAGGCTCTCTGTTAAGGTTCTTGATAGTTTCCTTTACCGCACAGAAGCTCTTCAGTTTAATGCAATCCCATGTATTGATCTTCCTTTGAGTTGCTTGTGCTTTTGGGGTCTTGTTGAGAAAGTTTTTCCCTGTGCCTATGTGTGGAAGTGTTGGACCTATGCCCTCTTCAAGTAGCTGCAAGGTCTCTGGCCTAAATTCCACGTCTTTGAACCATCTTTAACTGACTCTTGCACAGGGTGAGAAAGTGGGGTTTCTTTCCAGTTTTTTGCCTACGGTTAGCCAGTTCTCTCAACATCATTCGTTGAAGAGGCTATCTTTATTCCAGTATATGTTTTTGGCTCCTTTATCAAAAATCAATTGATTGTAAATGTGTGGGTTTGTTTCTGAGTCTTCTCTTCTGCTCCATTGACCTATGTGTCTGTTTCGGTGCAAATTTTCATGCTGTTTTTATGATCATGGCTTTGTAGTAGAGTTTGTGATGCCTCCTGCATAGTTCTTGTCGCTGAGACTACTTCAGCTTTTCTGGTTTCTTTGTTGTTCTAAATGAAATTAAGGACTGATTTTTCTATGTCTTTGAAAAATGACATTGGTAATTTAATGGGTATGACATTGAATATGTAGATCACTGTGGGAGAATGTCCATTTTTATGATATTTATTTTGCCTATCCAAGTGCAAGAAAGAGTTTTTCATCTTCTACGGTCTTCTTTAATTTTTTTTCAGTGTTTTATAATTTTTCTTGTAGAGGCATTTTACTTCTTTGGTTAGGTTTATTTCTAAGTATTTTATTTTTCAGGGAGGTATTGTGAGTGGAATTATTTTCTGGATTTCTTCTTCTGCAGTTTATGGTTGGCATAAAGGAAAACTTCTGATTTTTGAAGATTGATTTTGTATCCAGACATTTTGTTGAATTTGTTGATCAGGTCTATAAGTCTTTCGATTGAGTTTTTTGGGTCTTCTAAACATAGTTGTCTGGAAATAGAGATAGTTTTAGTTCTTATTTTCCTATTTGTACTCTCTTGATTTCCTTCTCTTGCCTTTCTCTAGCTAGAGTCTCAAGTACTATATTGAACAGAAGTGGTGATAATGGACATTCTTGTCTTGTTCCTGTTTTTGTCAGGACTTTCCCAGTTTTTCTCCATTTAATATGATGTTGGCTGTGGGCCTACTGTATATTGCCTTTATGATGTTAAGGTATTTTTCTTATTCTGATTCTCTGCAGTGCTTTTAGCATGAATGAGTGTTGGATTTTATCAAATGCTTTTTCAGCATCTATTGAGATGATCATGTGATTTTTGTCTTTGGTTCTGTTTATGTGGTGAATTACATGGATTATGTTTTGTATGTTGAACCATTATGGCATCCCTGGGATGACCATTTTGATCATGATGTATAATTTTCTTAATGTGGTTTTGAATGTTTTGATGGTATTTTGTTTAGCAGTTTTGCATCTAAGTTTATCAGTGATATATAGGCTGATAGGTTTCTTTTCTTGAGCTGTCTTTATTTGGTTTTGGTGTTAATGTGCTGTTAGCTTCATAGAATGGATTTGAGAGAGTCCTATTTCTTGCTATTTTGTAAAATAAATTGAGGAATATTGGGATTAGCTCTTCTATAAAGGTTTTATAAAATTCACTTGGAAAACCGTCTGGTCCTAGGCTTTTGTTTGATGGTAAACTTTTATCTCTTTGATTGCTATTAGAAAGTTTAAGTTTTCTATATCTTCTTGACTTAGTTTAGGAAGATTGTATGTGTCAAGAAATTTTTCAATTTCTCCTATATTTTCCATTTTGTTGGAGTATAGTTTTTCAAAGTAGTTTCTGATGATCCTCTTGATTGCCACACTGTTGGTGGTAATATCACCTTTTTCATCTTATTTTGGTAATTTGGGTTGATTCTCTCTTTCTTTTTATTAAGTTGACTAATAGTTTATCTATCTTGTTTAGTTTTCAAGAAACCAGTTTTTGGTTGTGTTGATTTTCTGTATTGTTTTTAAAATTTTCTACTTCATTAATATCTGCTCTGATTTTAATAATTTCCTGTCTTCTAGTTGCTTTGGGGTTAGACTGTTCTTGTTTTTCAAGGGCTTTGAGCTGTGTCATTAGGTTGTGTATTTAGTTATTTTCTATTCTTCTTATGTGGGCACTCAGTGCCATGAATTTTCCTCTTAGTACTGCCTTCAAGATGTCCCAGAGATTTTGACATATTGTGTCTCTGTTTTCGTTGGTTTCTCGGAATTTTTTCATTTCTCCCCTTACTTCTTCTATGGTCTACTTCTCATTCAGTAGTGTGGTGTTCATTCTCCATGTGTTTATGTGATTATTCTGGGTCTTCTTATAGTTGATTTCTAGTTTCATTCCATTGTGGTCTGAAAAGATGCAGGGGATTATGTCACTTTATTTTTTTATTTTTAGTGCTCGCCTTGTGGCCTAGGATGTGGTCTATTTTGGTGAAGGTTCCATGTTCAGCTGAGAAAAATGTGAATTCCGCTGTAGTTGGGTGAAATATTCTGTCTGAAGCTAATAGGTCAATTAGGTTTATGGTGTTCTTTATGTCTAAGTCATTTTTACTGACCTTTTGTCTAGAAGATGGGTCTAGTGATGTGAGAGGAGTATTGAAGTCTTCCAGTATTCTTGTATTGGGATCTATGTGTGACTTTATATCATGAAGAGTTTGTTTTATGAAAGTGGCTGCACCTATGTTTGGGTCATACATGTTGACTATCATTATTTCCTTTTGCTGAATTGTTCCTTTTATCACTAGGAAATGATCTGCTTTGTGTCTTCTGATAAGCTTAGGCTTGAAGTCTAATTTGTGTGATACCATAGTTGCTATTCATTCCTGCTTGTCTTTACGTTCCATGGCATGGATTACCTTTCTCCAGCCCTTTACCTTTAGTTTGTGAGAATTTTTGCTTGAAAGGTGTGTTTCTTGCAGGCAGCATATAGATGGATTATGGGTTTTAATCCATTTTTCCACCTTGTGTCTTTATTGGGAAATTAAGGCCATTTATATTCAGTGTGATTATCATTATCATTATTATTATTATTATTATTATTATTATTATTATTATTTTTGCGGTACTGGAGATTGAACTCAGGGGCGTTCTACCTTCGATCTATACCCCCAGCCCTATTTTTTATTCTTTATTTTGAAACCGGGTCTCACTAAGTTGTGGAGGGCCTCACTAGGTAGCTGAGGCTGGCCAAGAACCCGGATCCTCCAATCTCAGCCTCCCGAATGCTGGGATTACAAGCGTGTGCCACCACGCCCAGCTCAATAATCAGTATGATTATTGAGAAATGATTTTTAATTCCTAACATTTTGAGTTTTAACTTCTCTTTGAGGTAGGTAGTGTTTGTTCTTCTTTGCTTAGTTGTCTGCTTACTGGAAATTGTTGTTTCTCTGGTTTTGACATTTGTTAGATCTTCTTTGTAGTTAATCTCTTTTAGTATTTTCCCTAGTTCTGGTTTGGAAGACATAAATTCTTTCAGCTTCTGTTTGTCATGGAAGGTTTTTATTTCACTGCTGATTTTGAGAGATAGTTTTGCTGGGTAGGAAAATCTTGGCTACAAATTGCTTTCTTTCAGAATTTAGAATATGTTGCTCCAGGCCCTCCTGGCTTTCATGACTTGGTTTGGGAGGTCTGGAGTGATTCTAATTGGTTTGCCTCTAAATGTCACTTGGTCTCTTAATTTTGTTGCCTTTAAGATTTTCTCCTTGGCCTCTACATTAGTCAATCTGATTTCTATGTGGTGTGGTGTACCTTTTTTCTGATCTTATTTAAAGGGGATTCCGTATGTTTCCTGTACCTGTGTGTCAATTTTTTTCTATGTTTGGAGACTTTTCTGTTATTATTTCTTTGAAAAGATTGTTGATTCCATTGGTTTTAACTTCTAATCCCTCTTCTATGTGTATTATTCTTAGGTTAGCTCTTAAAATTGGCCCACATCTTGTCAATGTTCAATTTGTGCTGTCAAATTGTTTTTTTCTAAATTGTAAACTATGAGTTCATTTTTAGATTGGTCATCTTCTTAGAGTGAAATTGTTTTCCATGTGGTCTAATCTACTATTAATAGTTTGTATTGATGCCTCCATCTCAATTATTGCATCTTTCACATCCTTCACTTCTTTTTTTATTCTTGTTCGGGGTATCATATTTTTTGTTTATTTGTTCCTTTATATCTTTCAGGCTCTCTCTGAATTCTTTTTAGAAATCCTGTATCATTTCTACTATTAAAATCTGAATTGTTCCTACTGGATCTGCAGTTCTGTTTTGTTGAGTTCTGTTATTGTGGAGATGTGGGTGCTCATAGATTCTTTGCTATTTTTCCTTCTCATGATTTCTGGCATCTTAAGTTTATATTTTTGCTGCTTTTGCTTGCTTTCTTTTAATCTATAGGTTCTTATTTCTATTTTCTCTCTGTGAATAGTATCTTGTAGTGAAGGCTCCTTCCACCCACTGCAATGTTGGTGTTGATGGGTTTCAGGTATTGAAGGGGTCCTGTTTGTTGCTTCTGTTATGGGGATTTGGCTCAGAGGCATGAGCAGAACAGCTGTTGACCTATTTATCCTATCTGCTGAGGTAAGTTATCTGTGGTGTTGAGTTTTCAGAATAATCAGGTTTTTTTTTTTTTTGTCATTAGGACTGAGTGGCATTTTTATGATCCTTACACAGAACCACAAAATAGAAGTATACATGAGAATTTTGAAACCAATATATTTTTATTTAAGTAACAGAAATAGCAGTTTGTATTATGTGACTAAGAAACTAATTGCTATTTTAATTTGATTATACATATTTTTTCTTGGGGATTTACTGATTTTTTTTACTATGTTGTTTATTGATATTTAAATACATATTTGGCACTGAGTATTTAACCCAGGAACATTCTACCTCCAAGATACACCCTCAACTGTATATACTTTTATTTTGAAAGAGGGTCTTTAAATTGATAAATGTTTCTCTAAATTGCTGAGGCCAATCTTGAAACTGCAATCCTCTTGTCTCAGCTTACCAAATACTGATTCACTCCTGTCTCAGGTGTGTACCACTGCAATTGGCTTATTAATTGTTAAAATATTTTATGTAAGTAAAAGGTTCAGTGCATATAAGTTTATACAAAATGAAAATTTGTTGCTAGAAAGTTTGGCAAAGAATTACTTTATAATTTTTAGCACTTCAGAAGTTGGGTGGTAAGCTTTAATGTATCTACTCTAGCATAACTTTATCTGTGCTGAGTAAAAATCACCTAAGGTCTTTCTTTATACAGAAGTCTCCATGAGTTTTTAATATAACCACAAATGCTTTTTCATACCTTATATAACCTTGAGTAATGACACTGGATATTCTATTCTTTTCCTGTAAGTAAATGGGATCATCATGTTTTCAAATTTCAGGCAATGATATAAATTTGAAAAATTTGAAATGTTCTAAATATCTCTTGGCTTCCTTTTTTTTTTTTTGGCTGCCTAGAACTTTTGATGATAATCCTGTGTGTTTGGCAATTTTCCTACCTTCCCATAGTAGAAGTCAGAAAACTTGATTCACAGCTTCTTTTGTGGCTGAGGCCTGGATATGTGTCCAAATCTTCACCAATCAAGCATCTTAATAGGAGAATCCAACTCGAGAGTTAGCAGATTGAGGAAGGATTCACTGAGCTGGAGTGATTTTCGTGAGGAGGAGGGTGGCAGGAGAATCTGGTTTGGGTGATGGTGGTGGAAGTACTATCTGGATGCTAGTGCAGGAGTGGTGTTTGGCTGGTGCAAAGAAACTTGCAGTAAAATCAGGTTATTTCTCCTTTTTGTGAGTGACAGTGTCAGTTACAGATTTTCTCATTAGTCCCTCTTTTTTGTGGTTTAGAACATTATTTTTATAAGTGTAGTCATAAATCTGGTTTCCCAGCCCACTCAATATCTACTGAATAAGCTTCCTTTTAACTTGAATAGACATACCCATCCACTGTGATTTGCAATTAATAACCCTGCCCCAAATCATTTTGTATTGCTTTTTCTGGGAAAATATTCTTGCATACAGACTTAATTTGATTGCATTTCTTAGCATATCAATTATACTGCCTTTAAAATATTTTTGCTAGTTATTCTAGAGTTGTACTTTTTAAAGCACTCTATGTCCAATTTTAATTAACATTATCCTTGTATTAAGCTTTTTTCTGTTGCCATAATGTAATGTTGGAATCAGGGTTCTTTACAAAGGAAAGAGGTTTATATAGTTCACAGTTTTGGAGGCTGAAAGGCTAAGATTGGACAGTCACATCTGTTCAACTTCTGGTAAAGACCTCATGGTGGATGTCATGACAACTTCAGGACCACATGTGGAAGAGACCATGTGGCAAAGTAGAAAGCAGAGACTGAGAACAGTTTGGTCTTGCTCTTTTCATAACAATCCACTCTTGTGGGAATTAAGTTGGTGTTTCCATCAACATTGTCACTGCTGTATTCCAGAATAATCTACCACATAATTTACAGGAAGGAATATTTATTTGCTCACAGTTTTTCGAGATTTAGAGGTTCAGTCTATGTGAAGTCGAGTCTGCAGGGGAAAGCAGAAAGAGGGAGAGCACTAGGCTTTGTTCTCACATTGTGGAAGCAGGAACAGAGAGCAAGCAAGGGGAGAAGATAACCACATAATTCCCGAGGCCGGACCCCCAGCATATGTCCTTTCAGAAAGACATCCTAAACTCAAACCACTACGCTAGGATCCCATGAAAACTACACCAACTCCTCTGAAAGCAGCACAGCCTGTGACCTAATTACTTTGTGTAAATGATGAGGTAGAATAGAAGAGATAAAATTTTAGGTAAAAAGGAAGTGAATTGGAAAGGAAAAGATACTGTGATTTCATTTTAACAGAACTTGTTTATCCGTAAAAAGCAAGGATCATTCATAATAAGATGGCTCCATATTGAAAATGTATGAGGTGATTAAATCCTGAGAGAGCATTACCTTTTGTTAGATTTCCATTTGCCTCAGAAAGATCCTAAAAAAGAAGTCACACCTGTTGTAAGAAGGACCCTACACCAAGAGAGCCCCAGACATCCTGTCTCCACTCCCAGAGAGTCCTATGTAGGAAAAAATTCTCACCTTTTTTTTTTTTAAACCCCAAGGATGGGGCTGCCATCCTTGGCCCAGACTTCCATATTCTCTGCCTTGGAGCCCTGAGCCAGCCTTTCTCCAGGTGTCATACATTAAGAAGAGATTGGGAAACACCTCTCTCTCTCTCTCTCTCTCTCTCTCTCTCTCTCTCTCTCTCTCTCTCTCACTTTGTTTCTCTCTCTGTCTGCATCCATGCTCCCCGCTCCCTGAGACTTCCAAGGTGGCCTACTCCCCCGAATGTGTATCTTTGTTTCCTTTAATTAAACTCCTGCTTTTGCCCTTACTAGTACACGTTGAAATTCTTTTCACCCTGGAAGCTGAGAACCCACAAAATTATTGTGCTGATCTTTGACATTAAGACTCACCTCCTAAAGGTTCCCACATATTTCAGCACTGCCACATTGTGGATCAAGCTACCATCACATGAGCCTTTGGGGGACACACACACAAATTATATCCAAACCATAGCAATCCTCCTTCATAAATATAGGTACCTTATAAATGACTATTCTACAATGTCTGCCATAGTTCCTATAGTACTTCTGTCAATTATAATCTTATCTATATGCTACAATCATGAATGAATTGTTGCTATTAACACTTGAAACAATTATCTTTTAGATCAATTAAAAATTAAAAATGAAAACATTTATTTTACTTCAATTTTTTCCTTTCTCATAGTTCTTCATTTCACTGTGTAGATCTGAGTTTCTGAACTCTTATTTTTTCTTTCTGCATGAAGAACTTCTTTTAACATTTTTTGCAAGATCTGATAGCAATGCATTTTTTTGTCTTTCTTTGCCAGAGAAAGTCTTTATTTCTCTTGTACTATTTAAGATAATTTGATGGATATAGGTTTTTAGGTTATAAGTTTCTATTCTTTCTTTCAAAAATGTAAATATTTCATTCTACTCTGCTGTTGCTTGCACAGCTCTTCTGCTAATTATTAGATTTGTCCTTCTGTAGGCTTTTCCTGTTGCTTTTTAAGATTTTCTTCATGTCTTTTGTTTTCTGCATTTTAAATGTATTATATCTCAGTGTGAGTTTTTTGGGATATTTATTCTTGATTGGTTCTCTCTGAGTTATATTATTGATGTAATACATATTTTGTTTCTCTAGTTAATTTTGGAAACTTCTATGCTGTCATTACTTCAACTCTTTTCTTCCTTCTTTCCCTATGGTACTCCAATTTACATGTTATGTCTTGAAATTATCCAACAGTTTTTGTATGATACATATTTTTTTCCATTGTTTTTTCCCTTTGGCCATTCTGTTTGGAAGTGTTAATATTTATTTTCAAGCTTATGTTTCTTTCCCCTGTTCTATGTAGGTACTGATAAGGTCTTCAAAGGCATTCTTCATGACTTTGAAGAATATATATATATATATTCTTCAAATTATATATATATATATATATAATTGAGGGATATATATATCTATTCTTACTTGCTATATATATATATATATATATATATATATATATATATATATATATATATATATTTGGGGGTGAGTACTGGGAATTGAACACAGATGAATTCTACCTTAAAGCCTGATTTTATTTCTTATTTGGAAACAGGGTCTTGCTAGTTTTTGAGAGTCTCACTACTTGCTGAGGCTGTCCTCGAACCTGTTATCCTCCTGTCTCAGCCTCCCAAGTACTGGGATTAAAGGATGCGCAACCATGCCTGGATTATATTTTTTATCTCTAGCATTTCCTTTTGATTTCTTGTTAGAATGTCATACTATGCTTTAATTTTATGTTATATATCTATTCTTACTTGCTATATACCTTTTCCACTATAGATTTTTAGCATTTAAATATCAGGAATTTAAAATTCTCTCTTACAATTCCAGTATATTTGTCATAGTTATTTATCATCCTGATGACTGCTTTGATTCTTCAGTTATATTTTTCCTTTTGGAGTACACTGTGATTTTTGTTGGTGACTAGATATTTTTCATTTAGTAAGAAGAATTACAGCAAGTAAGTATATACTATTAGGATTAATATTGACCTATTTGGGAGCTGGGCTATGTTTCATGTTTGCTTTAGCTACAAGTGGCAAAAGCTTAAAATTGACCTGTTGTCTTTGTTTTTGTCTCTCTTCTTGACTTTGGGCTTCCCTAAATACTCCTTCTCAGAGGAAGTGTGAATCTTATAGTTCTTTTACCTGTAATCTAAAATTATATTGGAGTTCTATACCAACTATGATGACAAGGTATGGGACAGAGGACTCATTGTCTTTTAATAACATATTAGTATTTTAGTAGGGTTTTTAACCTGATCTACGACTTTATAATTATTGCTCCAATAATATAACTTTTCCCCCTTTGCTGAGACAGGAGAGATAATGGGGCTGGACTGAAATAAATACCTTTTCTCCAAATTAAATAAAGTTCTTGCAAAGTTTTTTCCACTGGAGTGTATTGGTAATATTTCATAATTACTCATTTTTACTAAATATGATCTTGACATTTTATTTCACTTCCAACTCTCCTTCCCTTGGTTTTTCTCATCCCCATTAATCTGATCTTCTTTTTCTTTTCTCTGTGCCACTTATTTTCTAATGTACTAGTAATGCTCTTATTTTCTTTTTTTAAAATTTATTATCTATGTTCCCTGCTAGAATATAACTTTAGAGAGGTGATATCTTTCCAGGTTTTGCTTACTGATCCATCTAGAGCATATATAATAATGTCTAAAGCATAGTAGGTGCTTGCTAGATCATTGTTGAATAAACAAATGACCAAGACTTTGTGCTGTGCCAATTTTATATCCCACATTATGTGTGAGGGAAAATGATGATCAACAAGTCACAGATCTTACACTTTATACATAGACCAGTGAGGAGCAAACACCTCTAGTTGAGAGGATAGCAGCCTGGAGTGTGTTTGTGCTAATCTAAAGAAGAACAATAGCAATGAGAATGGGTCAGGGATAAATCTGGAGAAATAAATAACATTTTGGCAACTGGTTGGAGGTTGGGGCACAAAAGATAAGCATACAATGATGCCTGTAATATTTCTAAATTGAGCTTAGAAATGCAGAAACATGGACAAACTTAGGAAATGAATATATAGACTCAATTCTAAGTACATTGCATATTGGGTACTGCTGGTATGTTCAGAGGTGGATGTGAAATAAGCTTTTATAAATCCAGAGCATGGTAGAGCAGTTCAGAATGTTGTCTTAAAAGTTCCATGTACTCTTTGGCATATTGAAATATTATGTTGTTCTTATTATTTAATTGAAAAGGATATTTTTACATGAACTGTCAATTGATGGAGTTATACAATGAAGAAAGGGTATTTGTGAAATTTTTAAAACATGCATTAGGAACATCTGTGGGATGAAATCCTTTAAAGTAGAAAGGGCAGGATAAGTTATATGGTTTATGAAAACCTAGTGAAAGGTATTAGAAGTGGAACATAATGGAAAACCATCAAAAAGTTTAAAAGGAATGTCTAATAAAGTTGGGTAGGATGGCTCACATAAAATGTCCTTGCTGTGACTATGAAACGCCTGGTTTTAAAGGAGAACACGTGGTCATCCTTGTTGCTTCTCTAGAGTCTAGCCTATTTTCTTATATATTGGAAACTGGTGACTATAACATTATATTAGATGGTTTTTAAAGTTGCATGAAATATGAAAATCTTTCCTTTTCACAAAGGCAATAATAATATAATAACAATAATAGGCTGCTGTTTCTTTTCTTTTCTTTTCTTTTTTTTTTGTGGTACTGGGGATTGAACCCAGGGGCATTCTACCTCCGAGTTATACTCCCAGCCCTATTTTTTTTATTCTTTATTTTGAAACAGGGTCTCACTAAGTTGCAGAGGGCCTCACTAGGTAGCTGAGGCTGGCAGCGAACCCGGATCCTCCGGTCTCAGCCTCCCGAATGCTGGGACTACAAGTCTGTGCCAACATGCCGGGCTAGGTTGCTGTTTCTGACTGAAAGTAAATGAACTAGGCCTAGTCAAGAATATCTCAGGCGGGGGAAACAACTTGTACAAAACTTTGAGGCATGAAAATCTCTGGCATTTTGGAAAACTGCATGTGGTTCCCACTGAGAACAATGAGTTGGTTTTATAGAGTAGAACATAAAGCTAAATATTAAGCCTCATAGGAAATATCAGGCAGCTTTAATTGAAAACACAGTCGCATTAGAATTGTATTTCATTGCATTTCAGAGAGAGGATTGTGATAGTGACCTGGATAAGTCAACTTTCATGGGAAGGACACAAGTAGGTGAACTCACAAAAGTATACAGAAGGATCCTCTAGATTAGGGAAGTAAATGTAATGGAAGCAACATAAAGGAGATTCAATTTAAAGTTAAGGAAATGTTAAGTAAAATACAAAAGTAGCCCTTGGGTTTGAGAGTTATTTTATTATTGGCTTTGCATTGCCTTTGGAGAGCAGAAGCTAAATTATAAGGGACTGAGCAGAGAAAGGAAAATGAGAAAATGGAGAAAGCTAATTTACAAACTATTTCCAAGAGCTTGGCTGGGAAAGGAAGTTGGATATCTACTGAATAATCGTAGGATATAAAAATTTTTATATGTTCAATGGAACAAAGGCTTGGTTCTTGTGTGTGTGTGTGTGTGTGTGTGTGTGTGTGTGTGTGTGTGTGTGACATGGAGACTGAACCTAGGGGCATTCTACCTCTGAGCTCTACCCCACTCCCACTCCCTTTAAAAAATATTTTATTTTTAAACAGGAAGATCTTGCTACCTGTGTTCCTCCTGTTTCAGCCTCCCAAGTACTAAGATTACAGGTGTGCACCAATATACCTGCCAAGACTTGGTATCTTTACATAACCAGTGGACAGAAAGAGCTTGAAAATGTAGAAAAGGAAAGTAAGCAAATTCTGTTTGAAAAGGGAAAAAAAGGTAGAACAGAGGCAGAAGGAATAATGAGCTCTCAATAGCAAGAGGGTCATCAGACTGCTGTGAGAGGAAAGCAAGTCACATGGCTGTGGAGGTAAATAAACTTGCAGATGGAGTTAAGATCGGCATACTGAAAGACAGGGATTGTTGTTGGCCAAAATTGCAAAAATGCATTAGTAAAACTCATTAAGCAATTTTCAATTACTGAAGTTATGTTCGAGGGTTTAATGTTTAAATTGGACTAAAAAGTACCACTGAGCCCCATAATATAATAGTTGGACTGAGAGCAGATTTATGAGTCAATGATGTGAGTCTGTCCTTGAATGTCGATTCTTGTATTTTAGTTCTTAATATAATATCTACTGGGTAAGAAGACTGCTTATAGTGTTTTATTTATTTTCTTAAAGATGAATCAACAAAGGGAAGTTAAAAATGAATATGCACAACTCTCTTATAACTTCTTCTTCAACAATTCTTTATTTGTTACAAGTATCATCAATCCTAAAATTGTTCTCTTGTATAAATTGTTCTCTTGTATAATTACCTTACAGTAACACATAAGTATGTTACACTTGCCCTTGGGAAAAGAGTATTGTCACATTTCATACAATTTTAGAATCATCTAATATATCATGTTAAAGTTACCAGTCTATAAAATTATGAAGTTACAATGTATGAAAAAATTACCACTGTCTAGGAAAATGTCTCATATGAAACCCTCAATGGTTGGGGAATTCAAACACTTGCTGGAAATCAGACCAAAGTAAGAATCAGGCTCTGGCACAGTTCTACTCCTCTTTGACTTTGCGGTGTCCCGAATGCATCCGCACTCTTGACTGTGGCATTGCAGTCTTGCACAGACATTAGCAGGCATTGGCAGACACAGTCATGACATTGGCAGGGACTGTGCACTTGAGGGAGGCCCACTTGTGATCTGTTGAGGGCACTGCACCCAAGGCCTGGCTCCTGACTCTGGCACAAAAGACACTGCAGGGATCACAGACAGGAAATAGCAGATACTGCATTATTATTCAGGAACTCATTTGTGGGGACCAGTGAGACTAGTCTGTGACATTCCCAGAGGCATTAAGGGAGACACTGAGGTGAAATATCTTCCAGTATACAAAAAGCAGAGGCAGAAATATATTGTGTTATAGATGGTATTAGTCCCTAAGTGGGACGGCCCAGAAAACAAGGGCTTCACATTTATAGGCCTTAAATCTTCCTTTTTTTCTCTCCTGCTACTTAGTTCTTATCCACTCACTAATACTTTTGCTTATATGATTTTTAACTATAGTATTTATAGATTACATAATAATGTATAATGTAAAAAGTATGTATTATATAGCTATAGAAGTTTAATAATTATATGAATGTAATAAAATATATAACATACAATGTATATAAATATTTATACAATATGATTAATATTATTAACATATTATAACTGAATACTTAAGTCCTACTTACTGTCCTTCTTATCCAGATTACTACTATTGCTAAAATGATATAAACTATAATGGTAGTAGTAATATATCTTATACTATCCATACTTTATCATGTATTAGGACTTCATCGATAATTTTATCTGAATCATCTCCTTTCTGTCTCAAAAATATAGCCATATGGTTTTATCCTTATTTTATAGATTGAGGACATGGCAAAATCAAAGCTAACGTTGATTGTTATTGATGGCCACGTCCACATAGCTAGCATGTGGAGCCAGGGCTTACCATGGTTAGCTTCGCTCTCAATGCTGAAATGCCTTCACTCCTCACTGTGGATGTGACCTTAAATCTCCTTACTCTTGTGTACAGCAAGCATCCATGGTAGTAAGGAGGAAAGGCCCAGGTGGGCACAGATTCAGTCAAAAAGCTTTCCTCCTTTTATTTTTATCTTTGAATAAAATAATTTGATTAGCCTGTTTAAATGGGAACACATTGTCTTAGAAGCTGACATCATATATGAAGCCATAAAAATTAGGCTGATTATAGCAGGAAGTACAGTTACTATGCTATGGGATATTGGGAGTTTGGTTACTTTGACTTGAATAGATCATTGGACTTAAGCTATTTAAGACTGTTAAACTTTCCTGTGAATAAAATACTAATCATACTCTTATATTCATAGGTTTCACTTACTCATAATATCATATGATTTTATTACATGTGTATTATATAAGCTTAAGATTCACTATTTCTTAAATATGTTTTTCATTCTAATTTCTTAAAGGTAATATGACAGAATTTTCATCTTGCATATTTATCATAACTTTTCCCTATAAAAATTCTGATATGGGTCATTTATTATGAGGATTAAATAACAAGCTGGTTACTCATGCAAAAATAAGTGGTAGTAATATAGTGAATAAAGAAAATTGAATAAATCTTAATTTCACTTTAATTTAGAAATTTACATTTGTAGGTATTACTATTGATTGCACATTTTTAAGTTTAATGAATAAGAATCACTTAATGTCATAGTAAATATCTTCTCAATTCTCCATTTAATGAAGTATGTGCATTTATAAACAGAACCATTTTTCTGAATATGGTGGTGCATACTTGGGAAGCTGAGACAGGAGGATCACTAATTCGCTGCCAGCCTCAGCCAGTTAGTGAGGCCATCTGCATCTTAGTGAAGCACTGTTTCAAAATAAAAAAACAAAATAGGGCTGAAGGTGTAGCTCAGAGGTAGAATACCCCTGGGTTCAATGCCCAGTACCACGCCCAGACATACACAGCCATTTTAAATTGTTTTTCTAATGAAAATACAAATATTCTCACTATTATTAAAACTTTAAAACATGAAATAATGAGTTATCTGATAAGCAAAATAAAATAGAATCTCAGTCACTCCATAAAAGAAAATTATCCAGATATTGCCAACACAGATATTTGACCAATTGAAAGACATATAAACAAACAGGCAAACAAAAAATGAACGTTTGTGAATTAGAAGCCCTCATGACAGTGTCAGCAAGAAAGTGCAAGTGCATTAGAATAATATTTCTAGAATGATAGACACTCCTGGCATTGCTCTCAGCCCGGGGAGAAGGTGTCGGATCACAAGCACAAAAGGGCACAGCAACAATTAGACCTTCCTTACTCACTCTACCCTCTTATCTAATGACCAGTCCCCTCCACGAGCATACCCTATCCTCTGCCATCAACTGCTTTGGTGCACTTTAGGACTCAGATATTCATCTAACCATGTGGTCTCCCGCTCCTGAATTTATCTAACTGCTAGGTCACAATATGATAATATTAAATACAGTGGTTGACATTTACCCAGCACTTACCAGATGCTAATATTGGTCTAAGCACTTGGAATGTATCAACTAATTTAATTTTCATGAGACCCTCAATTTACAGATTAATAAATTGTGCCACAAAGAGGTTTAAGTAACTTGCCCAATGTGCAGAGTTAAGGAATAAGGGATCTATATCTACATCTCTACTCAGTATGCCAAATTGTATTTCCTTTCAGGATGTTTGCCTTGTCTTTTCTGGTTTAGCCTCAGGCTCCTCTCTCCTGAGCTGTTCTCATGTGAAACTCCCACAATGCTGTCAGGAGCCTGATATTCCTGGAATAACTTTCCTCATTCCCCTTGCTTGCCTTAGAGGGAAGTGTGGGAAACCAGCAATTATGAAATCACTCTGCCCTTCCCATGCCAGCACACCAAACTCCTAAAACTCAGTGTGGTTTGACCAAGCTGTTAAGATGTTTGCTTTTTTTTTTTTTTGTGACTGGGGATTAAATTCAGATATATTCTACTTCTAAGGTACATACCCAGCATTTTTATTTTTATTTTTTTTTTTGAAACAGTGTCTTGCTGAGTTGTTGAGGCTGGCCTTGAATCTGTGATCCTTTTGACTCAGTCTCCCAGGTACTGGGATTACAGGTGTATGCCACTACACTCACCTCAGTGTTTGCTTTTAAATTATCATATCAAAATGTGAAGTGAATTCCCCAACTATCAGATTGTGATAGTAACAAAAAATTTGAATAATATAATAAATATTGATTTCTTCATTTTTTTATCATAACTCAAAACAGAAAGTTAAATATTAAGTAGTTGTCAATGATCAATCATTATAACCTTGTATATTTGTACTTATGTGTATAATAGACTATTCATTTATAAAATTCACTTATTCCACAAATAATTATGATACTTTTATTTTATGCTATACTGGACAGTGTGTACCTGTTAAAAAGTTTAAAATCTTGGCAGAGAGATGAGTGCACATAAAATATACTACAAGAGCTTAGGAGAGGAACACATTAATCCCAGTAAGACTGAAAAGAGGATGTTTATGCAACATTTTGTAGTAGTATTCATTCCAAATATTGCTATCACTTTCTTAAAATGAATATAACATTTTTCAATGACGATCTTTTAATAACATTGAATTTGTAGTTTTTTAAAAATTTGAGTAAAAAAGTGATGCAAATTGAAAGTTAATAAGTAATGTTCTGAACAAATGCTGTAGACAAACACTGGAGGAGGGGAGATAGGAAAAGATGTGTTTGTTTATAGTGAATATACTTATATTTCTTACATGTGTAGTATTTCTATGATTATGTAACTTAATTATATGTAGTAAGCCAATATTGATTCTGATTTATTTCTCTTATATTTTGTTGCTATTACATACATATATTGCTATTTTTAAGATGGCTTCACATTTTTATATTTCTTATTCTATATTTGGAGAGAGTGTAGTCTGACTCTAGCACTATCTACATTAGACAGGTCTATTAATGTATGGATCTGGATTTTCCCCCCTGTAAAATGAGGATTTCTCCTCATTATCTCTATGTCTATTTCCAATTGAAAAAAAATACTGTGATTCCATAAGATGGTATAAAGGTCAAAGGCTTAACTGTTCCTTGCGTGATTTTTTTACGAACACACCACCATATTTGCTGGAACACACAGTGGTCTGAAAATGAATGTCTGGAACAACTTGTTTTTCTCATCTTGACTATTCTATTTCTGAACTAATGGGTTGTTTAACTATTAAGAAATGTTCCCATCAGAGGCTTTTACTTTGAAAAAGGGCTGGCTTTTATTAAAGGTCACCGAGTTTTTTATGTAGAGCGAAGTGCTTAGGACCTGAGATATAAGAGGTGCTAAATGAGTGCTTATGAGTGAACTTACCAATGGATGGTGGAATGATTTGGTATCATAAACGCTGGGGTGAAATTCATGTGCCAGCTGCATTGATTTTCAAAACCTTTTCATTTCTTAATAATTTCACAACATATGGTTGCATAATTAAATGGTGTTATGTATGTTCATATTTTATTTAGTTTTACATGCTTTATACATGTTTTTATGTATCTGTAGCTAGTTTCTATGTATGTATGTATGTATGTATGTACGTGCACATACTAGTGTTAATGTATGTTTAAGTTGTTTTTGATACAACCAACAAATATTCAAAAAATTATCTACGATGTTGTATTAGAAAGTGCACATGCTCATCCATGTCTACGTTCTCCTCTTCTTTCCATCGACACTACATTTTCCAGGCTCCTCTGCAATTTGATGGGGGAGTGTGACCACTTGTGGTTGGTGTAATGAAAACAAAAGTGAGGTATTCCATTTTTTGGATTATTCTTCCAAATCTTCTCATAATCATCCTTTTTCATAATCTTCCAGCCAGAAATATCTAACCTGTGGCTTGGGCATAATAGTCAACCGTGACAAGAGATCAGATAGAAATTTAAAGTTTGGAGAGTCCTACTAATTCATAGGTGGCTGGACTTTGAGAAGATTGCAAATAACCCTAATATCCTAAATATTAAGCTAGATAAAGTGTCTAGATGGGCTGGTGTTCCTTGGGGAGGGGAAGATATATTGTGTGTGTGGTAATAGGGAAGCAAGGAGCTATTTGGTGGCCACAGGTAGGAAATGTGACTGAGATTGTTAGGTCTCATCAGTATCTATGTTCTCTCTTCCTTTTTCTCCATAAAACTATATGACATTCCCCAGCCTCCTCTCCAGTAAGGTCAAGCCACTCAACTGAATTTAGGTGATAGAATGTTGTTGGAGGTGATACTTCCAGGTTTATCCTGTGCAGCCGGGCTCCTCAGTTATGCTCTTGACTAGTTGAAAGTGATCTATGAGAAGATTGAAGGCCAACTAGTATTATTTATGTTGACTGACACAGAACTTTGCTTAGGAGTAGGCTTTCTGAATCATGATATGGATGTGTTAAATTTACTAGAAAATGCCATTTCCCCTGATATTGTTGAACCAATTGTGTTAAATTTACTAGAAAATGCCATTTCCCCTGATATTGTTGAACCAATTTTTAGTCCCCAGAGAACACTGTGAAAGTACTTTAGTGGTTCCATATTCTCCTTCAACACTTCCTATTGTCAGATTTAAATATTTTGCCAATATGGAGGTATAAAATATTCCATAATTCTTATTTAATTTGAATTTTCCTAAGTAATGATAAGGATGGACATTCATCTATTGACTCTTCACTTAACTTTTTGCATGAAGTATTGTTAGAGTCTTTTTTTTTTGTTTTTTTTTTTTTGGCGGTACTGGGGATTGAACTCAGGGGCATTCTACCTCCGAGCTATACCCCCAGCCCCATTTTTTATTCTTTATTTTGAAACCGAGTCTCACTAAGTTGCGGAGTGCCTCACTAGGTAGCTGAGGCTGGCCACGAACCCGGATCCTCCGGTCTCAGCCTCCCAAATGCTGGGATTACAAGCGTGCGCCACCA
>PVLC010013002.1:8580-42936 GCA_004027655.1 Graphiurus murinus | reverse complement strand
AAAAAAAAAAAAAAAAAAAAAAAAAAAAAAAATATATATATATATATATATATATATATATATATTTGTGCAGCCTCGGCAACTTAACGAGGCCCTCTGCAACTTAGTGAAAACCCATTTCAAAATAAAAAATAAAATAGGGCTGGAGGTATACCTTGGAGGTAGAATGGCCCTGAGTTCAGTCCTCAGTACGATAAGAATATACGTGTGTGTGTGTTACTGAGGATTAAACCTGGAACGCTCTATCCCAGCCCTTTTTATTTCATTTTGACACAGGTCTCGCTAAATTGCCAAAGCTGGCTTTGAACTTGTAATCTTCCTGCCTCAGCCTCCCCAATTACTGGGCTTACAAGTATATGCCACTTCACCTGGCTTATGTAACTTTTTTAGAAGCTTTGTTGAGAATACAATTTACCCATTTAAAGTGTATAACTCAGCCAGCATGGTGGCACATGCCTGTAATCCTAGTAGTACTTGGGAGGCTGAGACAGGAGGATTTCAAGTTTGAGATTGCCTCAGCAACTTAGCAAGACCCTGTTTCAACACAAAAAATAAAATGGGCTGGGAGTGTAGCATAGAGGTAGAATGCCCCTGAGCGCAATCTCTAGTACCACACACCAAAAAAATAAAGTGCATAATTATTCACTAGTTTTTGGTATATTCACAGAGTTGTGCAGCTACTTAGTAGCTTAAAATCATATATCTAATATATGGTTGCTGTAGATAACTACTAAAATGCAGAGAACTGTAATGAGCCTTTTGATAAATTTTATGCTTGTACTAGTCATTTTCATTTGCTTTCTCACTTATAGTTGTTAGAATATAAAATGTATAAGCTGCGCGTGGTGGCGCACGCTTGTAATCCCAGTACTTGGGAGGCTGAGACCAGAGGATCCAGGTTCATGGCCAGCCTCAGCTACTTAGTGAGGCACTCCGCAACTTAATGAGACCCTGTTTCAAAATAAAGAATAGCCGGGCATGGTGGCGCAGGCTTGTAATCCCAGCATTCGGGAGGCTGAGACCCGGAGGATCAGGGTTCGAGGCCAGCCTCGGCTACCTAGTGAGGCACTCCGCAACTTAGTGAAACTCGGTTTCAAAATAAAGAATAAAAAATAGGGCTGGGGGTGTAGCTTGGAGGTAGAATGCCCCTGAGTTCAATCCCCAGTAAGAATTTGAAAAAAAAAAAAAAAAATAGATAAAGAATAAAAAATAGGGCTGGGGGTGTAGCTCGGAGTTAGAATGCCCCTGGGTTCAATCCCCAGTACCAAAAAAAAAAATTCATTTGGAGCTAATGCAGTGGATCACACCTGTAAGCCCAGTACTTGGGAGGCTGAGACAGGAGGATCACAAATTTGAGGCCCTCAGCAACGCCCTGTTACAAAATAAGAAATAAAAAGGGGTGAGGAAGCCAGGCGTAGTGGCACACACTTGTTTTTTTGGTTTTGTTTGTTTGTTTGTTTGTTTGTTTGCGGTACTGGGGATTGAACTCAAAGGCGTTCTACCTTTGAGCTACACCCCCAGCCCTATTTTTTTATTCTTTATTTTGAAACCGGGTCTCACTA
This sequence comes from Graphiurus murinus, assembly GCA_004027655.1. Lineage (NCBI taxonomy): Eukaryota > Metazoa > Chordata > Mammalia > Rodentia > Gliridae > Graphiurus > Graphiurus murinus. Next base: position 41,374 of record PVLC010013002.1, on the reverse strand, counting down.
AGTTTCAGAGTGCCTCATTAAGCAGCTGAGGCTGGCCGCGAACTCGGATCCTCCGGTCTCAGCCTCCCAAATGCTGGGATTACAAGCATGCGCCACCACGCCCGGCTTAGTGGCACACATTTGTAATCCCAGTACTTGGGAGGCTGAGACCGTAGGATCTGGGGATAGGGGGATCTGGGTTCTTGGCCAGCCTCAGTTACTTAGTGAGGCCCTCTGCAACTTAGTGAGACACTGTTTCAAAATAAAATAGGGCTGAGGGTGTAGTTTGGAGGTAGTTTGGTCCCTGAGTTCAATCCCCAGTACCATCCCCCCACCCCATACACACACACACACACACACACACACACACATACACACACACACACACAAATTGGAGATAATTTGCTTCACATTCACAAATAATGCACAGCTTTAGAGTTTGTTTGTGTGCCTTTCAGAAATGAAATCCCAGAACTGTAAAGAATGGGTATTAAGTAACATTCTCTATGCATCTCTGAGCTAGCCTCCAGCAGAAAGAGTGAGCTTTCCCAGGAGCCCAGCCTGGGTGGGGGTGGTGTGGTCCAGCCCTTCGCACACCCTGAGACGGCTTTGCTGGTTGGTGCTTGGCTGAAGCCCGCACCTGGGCCAGGAGGTGCGGCTCGCCCTCTCTGACTTGGTTTTCTAATATCCCGCCTTCTGCTGCCACCTGTTCTGTGGGTCTGTAAATGACCCCAGTTTGGCTATATCGTCAAGTGCTTGGTTTCCTGTGCCTGCCCTGAGAAATGTTTGATCTTTCGGGGGACTTCTGTACATCTCAAATCTCATTCATGAGGTGTTTATTTTATTCTCAGAGCACAGGGGCACCGCATAGTCGCCTCGCACACTGTCTGAGGTGGTTTAGAGAGGTCAGTGCAGACTCGCTCCTTAGCCAGCTGATGGGTTAGGCCATAGGTACTTTTGTTGTATTAGGACCGCTTCCGCATTTTGTTCTGTGCCTTTGGTGGGAATTCTGAAAAAAAAATATTTCTCAAAACCCAGAAACAGCATATGCAGGGTGTGGTGGTGCACACTTGTAATCCCAGCATTCGGGAGGCTGAGACAGGAGGCTCGCAGGTTTGCAGGCAGCCTCAGCTACTTAGTGAGGCACTCCGCAACTCAGTGAGACCCTGTTTCAAAATAAAGAATAAAAATAGGGCCGGAGGTGCAGCTCGGAGGTAGAATGCCCCCGAACTTAATCCCTAGTACCACAAAAAAAAAAAAAAAGGAAAAGAAAAAAAAGAAAGAAACAGCGTATGTAGCTTTTAGTTTAAAATCTCAAGTTGAGTGCTGACTACCAGAACATTTTCCCTTGGTAGTCCTTCCTAAAAATAGTTTGTATAATTGAGTCTATGCCTTAAAAATTAGGTTTTCATTTAGGAAGATGTCTCCCTAGTTTCTTCAATCTGTATATGTAAGTATCTATTTGAGGAGCCCAGTTACACTGGTAGGGTCAGGGAGTTGAGGATTTGGTGGGGGGTGTTAGATTGATTTAATTATATGTGCTGGGATGGAACTCGGGCATTCTACCTCTGAGCTACACCACCAGCCTTCTTTTAATTTTGAAACAGGTCTCTCTAAGTTGCTGACAGCCTCACTAAGTTGCTAAGGCTGGCCTCAAACCTGCAATCCTTCTGCTCAACCTCCCAACTGCTGGGATTACAGGAATCCACCACCATGCCCAGCTCAGATTTATTATATTTTAAAGGTCACTGTTACCTGGGCATGGTGGTACATGCTTGTAATCCCAGTACTTGGGAGGCGGAGACAGAAGGATTGAAGGTTCGAGGCCAGCCTCAGCTACTTAGTGAGGCCCTCCGCAACTTAGTGAGACCCTGTTTCAAAATAAAGAATAAAAAATAGGACTGGGGGTGTAGGTCAGAGGTAGAATGTCCCTGGGTTCAATCCCCAGTACCACAAAAAAATAAAGTTCAGTGTTAGGAAAACAGAACGGCTGAGACAAGGCTCAGTGGCCAGCGCTTGCCTGGCGCTCCCGAGGCCCTGGGTTCGTGCCTCAGTGGAGCTCCCACGGAGCAGGCCCTTTCCATCCCCTCAAGCTCCCGGCCACGCTCCCCGGAACCTCAGAGCCAGAGGCTGTGCACTGGAGCCTGCATCTCTCGGGAAGGTCCTGAGCTGCACAAGGGTCAAGCTGGGAACTGGGGCAAAACTGTAGCTATTGTGAGTGTGTCCAGATGTCCCTTGCAAAGTGAGAGACTCTCACGTGGAGTCTGAGGAGGAAAGTGGGACCTCTGTAGTCCCGGAGACGCGAAGACAGCCATCCATGGTTTCCAGGCTTGTTGCTCTCAATCCATGCCCCCGGGAAACCTCAGGACCGGGCCAGTGAGGCCGAGGAGTTAGGCATGCTCTGCCACTGGCTGCACCCCAGCTCTTGGGTGGCATGGGGGTTTTGTTTGCTTTTGGTGCTGGGGTATTGAATACAGGGATGTTCCACCTCCAAGCTACATCCCCATCCCCACCCCACCCCTTTTTTTTTAAGTGTACTAGGGATTGAACCCAGGGACATTCTACCTCTGAGCTACACCCCCAGCCCTATTTTTATTCTTTATTTTAAAACAGGGTCTCACTAAGTTACATAGAGCCTCACTAAGTAGCTAAGGCTGACTATGAACCTGGATTCTCCTGTCTCAGCCTCCCAAGTATTCGGAATACAAGCGTGGGCCACCATGCCTGGTTTCCCCACCCTTCACCCCTTTTTATTTCTTATTTTGAAAACAGGGCTTTACTGAGGGCCTCAAACCTGTGATCCTCCTGTCTCAGCCTCCCAAGTACTGGGATTACAGTCATGTACCACCATGCCTGGCCAATGACATGTTCTTGTTTTTATGATTCTAGGGATTGAGCCCAGGGGCATTCCACCTCTGAGCTACACCCCCAGCCCTATTTTTGTTTTGAAACATGGTCTCACTATGGTAATGAGAGAGTCTCACTACTTGAAACAAAGCTGTGATTCCCCTGTCTCAGCCTTCCACGTACTGGGATTACAGGCATGTGCCACCACACCCAGCCCAACCCCCAGCCTTTTTATTTTTTATTTTTTATTTTATTTATTTATTTATTTATTTTTGCGGTACTAGGGATTGAACTCAGGGGCGTTCTACCTCCGAGCTACACCCCCAGCCCTATTTTTTATTCTTTATTTTGAAACAGGGTCTCACTAAGTTGCAGAGTGCCTCACTAGGTAGCTGAGGCTGGCCGCGAACCCGGATCCTCTGGTCTCAGCCTCCCAAATGCTGGGATTACAAGCGTGCGCCACCACACCCGGCGCCCAGCCTTTTTATGTTTTGTTTTGAAACAGGGTTTCACTAGGTTGCTGTGACTCTCAATACATTACTGACACTGCTGTCCCAGCCACCCAATGACTGGGATTACAGTTGTGCGCCATCACAGCCGGCTATATCTGGGCAATTTAAATTCAGGTTTATTTCTTCACCTGTTGGCAGACTGGTTCTGAGTCTGGTTTGAGTTGTTAACATGTGATCAGTTGGTCAAGGCTTTGGGACGAAGAACAATGTTGATCCTTCCTCTTCTGAAGGTTAAATGGGCTAGGGATGCAGCTCAGTGGTGAGTACGTCCTTAGCACACTCGAGGCCCGGGGTTCCAGCCCCAGCACCAAGGAAACAGTGGAAATGCTCCGTCAGGGTCTAGGGAGGTAGCTCAGTGGTAGAGCAGTTGCTTTAGCATTAGGAGGTCTGGGTTCGGTCCTCGGCACCAGAACAACAGTGAAAAAAGATAAAAGACTCATTCAACATCTTGTTTTGATATTTGCCTTTTGTCATAGGAGTATCCAACCCTTACGACCTTCTTTGAAGGTGAAATAATCAGTAAAAAACACCCTTTCTTAACCCGCAAGTGGGACGCGGATGAAGATGTGGATCGGAAACACTGGGTAAGTAAGGTCTGTTCTGCTCGGGGCCATCCGAGGGCTGCTGGGGAGCCAGGGGATCGCCAGGACCCGGGACTGGTCGCTTCCTGGTAGCAGTCCAGTCTTTGCAGCCAAGGGAAGCCGGTTCTTAAACCACAGAGTCACTGTGGCTCTCACTCTGAAGGGCTCAGATGCTGCCCAGGCTCCCGTGAAATGTGGCACAGTGGCCTGGTGATGGCGACCCCTGAACTCCATGCACAGCTGTGGGCAGCCGTCAGAGCCTGAGCAGTGTCCCCAGTCCTTCCCTCCTGTCCATCTTCTGTCCTTCCTCATCACCTCCATGTGGGATACCCCTGTGGAACACAAAGCAGTTGCTTGAGATGGAGACACTGGCTGGAAGCCCCAGGGGTAGAACACTGCTCCTTTTCAGATTGTCCTGATAGACGCAGGACAGGCTTAGACTAAGTACCACCAGACGCCACTGAAAAAATCCAAGCTGTCAAGCATGGAGTGTTTCCGTTCCCCAGTAAGTGAATGTGTAGAGACCACTTAGAAATACTGTCCTGGTCCAGGCGTGGTGGCACATGCTTGTAATCCCAGTACTTCGGAGGCTCAAACAAGGATCACAGGTTCAAAGCCAGCCTTGGCGACTTAGAGATGCTCTCAGCAACTTAGTGAGACTCTGTTTCCAAATAAATAAAATTGGACTGGGGGTGTGGCTTGGAGGTAGAAGGCCTCTGGGCTCAACTCCCAGGACCCCCCCCCCCCCAAAAAAAATACTGTCCTGGGGTCTCTTCCCTGGCTGTCAGCCAAGTCTGTATCTTCAACAACCTGTTTCTCAACCTATCCTAATAGCTTTTGGTGGAGTCCACCATTATGATGATGAATTTTTGTTTGTAGTACTGGGAATTGAACCCAAGAGTGCTATACCCCCAACCCTTTTATTTTATTTTTTAAGTTGCCGAGGCTGGGCTTGCACCTGAAATCCTCCTTTCTCTGTCTCCCAAGTACTAGGATTAGAGGGTGCACCACTACACTTGCTAAATTGTTGTTTAACACAGAGGAAGTCCAGTGGGCTTATCCTTGTATACCCAGCAAAAATGCTCTCTCAGTGAAAAAAGATGCTGGAATCCTCCTTCCTTCCTACTGCCACTCACATCAGCGTTTCCATCTCAGGATCCTCTGGTCTGTGTTGGCTTCACTGGTCGTTATCAGCTGGCTTACTAAAGCTTTTCCAAATTCTGAGTTTCAGTTAAAGTTAAACGCAGCTGGACACGGGTACAGGCCTGTCATTCCAGGATTTGGGAGGCTGAGACAAGAGGATGGCAGGTACCAGGCAGAGCAGGGTAACTTAGCAAGACCCTGGTTCAAAATAAAAAATAAAATAGGGCTCGGGGCATAGCTCAGATGTAGAATGCCCTTGGGTCCAATCCTCAGTATGCACATACCATAAAAAATTTTAAACTTAAGCCTTTTAAAACATTTTCTAGCCGGGCATGGTGGCACACTCTTGTAATCCCAGTACTTGGGGGCTGAGACCAGAGGATCGCAGTTTCGAGGCCAGCCTCAGCTACTTAGGCCCTCTACAACTTATTTTGAGACCCTGTTTCAAAATAAAGAATATAAAATAGGCCTGGTGGTGTAGCTCAGAGGTAGAATGCCCCTGGGTTCACTCCCCAGTATTGCAAAGAAAGAAAACATTTTTCTAAGAGCGCCAAGTTCTGGCGCCCGCCCCTGATTATGACGCTCTTTTTTTATTTGTTTTCAGGGCAAGTTTTTGGCTTTTTACCAGTATGCAAAATCATTTAACTCAGACGACTTTGACTATGAAGAGCTGAAGAGTGGGGACTATGTCTTCATGAGGTGGAAGGTAAGGTCCCGCCCAGGCCCTCCTCCATACCACCTCCTGCCCGTGTCTGTGCCGCATCCCACGCGCTGCTCTGCCCATTGCTTGTCACCCTGTGTCTCCACAGCAGGACCTTACACACTTGTCAAAAGTCCACACAGGCCAGGTGTGGTGGTGCACACCTGTAATCCCAGTTCTTGGAGGCTAAGACAGGAGGATCACAGGTTCAAGGCCAGCCTCAGCAATTTAGCAACATCCTGTCTCAAAATAAAAAAAAACATTCTGGGGGTGTAACTCAGTGGTAGAGTGCCCCTGCATTCAATCCGCATCACCACAAAAACAAAACAAGCAGCTGGGCATGATGGTGCACATTCGTAATCCCAGTACTAGGGAGGATCTGGGTTCGCGGCCAGCCTCAGCTACTTAGTGAGTGAGGAATTCCACAACTTAGTGAGACCCTGTTTCAAAATAAAGAATAGGGCCAGATGTGGTGGGTGGTGGTGCACGCTTGTAATCCCAGCATTCGGGAGGCTGAGACCGGAGGATCCGGGTTCGAGGCCAGCCTCAGCTACCTAGTGAGGCCCTCCGCAACTTAGTGAGACCCTGTTTCAAAATAAAGAATAAAAAATAGGGCTGGGGGTATAGCTCAGAGGTAGAATGCCCCTGGGTTCAGTCCTCAGTTCCGCAAAAAAAAAAGAAAAAAAGCAGAAGAGCCCGCACGTCTCCCGAGTGCGCTGCCAGGGCCCGCAGGCTTCTCTGGCCCCGCTGCTTGGGAGCTGCCAGGTGAGCTGATGTCTAGGTGGCGCCTGGACCCGGTGCGTGCCTCTTTTCCCTTTCTCCCACCCGAGAATCCCTTTGAACCTCTGGGTTGAGTCATCCGAGCGAGCGTTGTGTGGATTCAGGGCGGCTTTCTCTGAACTTAGTCATCCGCTGCACCCTGTTCCCGCCACGGCTTAAATGCCGTCAGAGTGACTGGGCTCTCCCACCACATCCTTTTCCCGGGGCCCTGGACTCCCCACAGCTCAGGAAATGAGGGACCAGGGAAGGAATGTGGGTTTTCCCCTCACCGCACTCCGTCTGATGGACTCAATGCAGTGGCCCTGGCCTCAGCCCAGGGGTCTTTTATGTTCCCTGCTCCGGTGGCCACAGAGCCAGGTGTGGGGGCCAACGCCTGTCATCCCAGTGCTTGGGAGGCTGAGACAGGAGGATCGCAGGTTCATGGCCAGCTTCAGCTACTTAGCAAAGCCCTCTGCAACTTAGCAAGACCCTGTTTCAAAATAAAGAATAAAATAGGAGCCGGGCATGATGGTGCACACTTGTCATCCCAGTACTTGGGAGGCTGAGACGGGAGGATCCGGCTTCAAAGCCAGCCTCAGCTACTTAGTGAGCCCCTCCGCAACTTAGTGAGACCCTGTTCAAAATAAAGAATTAAAAAAAAAAAAAGAATAAAATAGAGCTGGGAATGTGGCTCCGAGGCAGAATGTGAGAATGTCTGAGTTCAGTCCCCAGTACCACTAAAATTAAAATTAAATATTAAATTAGGGCTGGGGTTGTAACTCAGAGGTAGAACGCCCCTTGGATCAATCCCCATTACCCCCCCACACACAAAAAGAGGATAGCAAAGTCGAGGAGCAGGTGTGTTGAGTAGCTGGACACACGCACCCACCTCCCACCCCAGTACCCAGTCTGTAGGAAGAAAGCTATGTGAGCGTGAACTGTTTTCCAGCTTTCATAACAAGGAGTCGTCAGTTGTGGCCATTCCCCGTCTTGACTTCATCGACCTAATAACCTGGGGGTGGGGTCATCGTCCATCAGCCGACAGCTGCCAGGTGTGAAGAGCAGAGGCGGAGCCTGCTGCCCACTGGCCACCTGTGGGCCGAGTGCCAGCCGGACCTCTGGAGGCGGTGTCTCGTCCTCACTTACTGTGCTGGGGCTGTTTTGTTTTGTTTTTGTGTTACTGGAGATTAAACCCAGGGACGATCTATCTCTGAGCTATACCCCAGCACTATTTTATTTTTTATTTTGAAACAGGGTGTCACTAAGTTGCTGAGGGTCTTGCTAAGTTGCTGAGACTGACCTCAAACCTGCGATCCTCCTCCATTGTATGTATGTATGTATGTATGTATTTATTTATTTATTTATTGCAGTATAGGGATGGAACCCAGGGATATTCTGGCTCCAAGGTACACCCCCAGCCCTATTTTTTATTCTTTATTTTGAAACAGGGTCTCACTAAGTTACAGAGGGCCTCTCTCAGCCAGCTGGGGCTGGCTGCAAACCTGCAGTCCTCCAGTCTCAACCTCCCAAGGACTGGGATTACAAGCATATGCCACCATGCCCAGCAGTAGTCCTAATTTAAAAGAAAAATTTTAGCCAGGCACAATAGTGCATACTTGTAATCCCGGCATGTGGGGGGCTGAGTCAGGAGAGTTGTCGGTTTGAGGCCATTGTGTAGTAACTTGGTGAGACTCTGGCATGTGGTTTTTGTTGTTGTTGTTGTTTGTGGCACTGGTGATTGAACCTAGAAGCATTCTACCTTTGAGCCACACCCCCAGCCTGATTTTATTTTGTATTTGGAAACAGGGTCTTACTCGGTTGATGAGAGTCTCACTATTTGCTGAGGCTGTCCTTAAACCCCTGATCCTCCTATCTCAGCCTCCCAAGTACTGAGATTACAAACCTGCACCACCACACCCATCTAGTGAGACCCTGTTTAAAACAAAACAGAGAGCCGGGCGTGGTGGCGCACGCTTGTAATCCCAGCATTCGGGAGACTGAGACCGGAGGATCTGGGTTCGCGGCCAGCCTCAGCTACCTAGTGAGGCACTCCGCAACTTAGTGAGACTCGGTTTCAAAATAAAGAATAAAAAATAGGGCTGGGGGTATAGCTCGGAGATAGAATGCCTCTGAGTTCAATCCACAGTACCACAAAAAAATAAATAAATAAATAAAAATAAAATAAAATAAAATAAAACAAAACAGAGCCGGGCGTGGTGGCACACACTTGTAATCCCAGCATTTGGGAGGCTGAGGCTGGAGGATCCGGGTTCAAGGCCAGCCTCAGCTAGCTAGTGAGGCACTGGGCAACTTAGTGAGAACCTGTTTCAAAATAAAGAATAAAAAATAGGGCTGGGGGTATAACTCGGAGGTAGAATGCCCCTGAGTTCAATCCTCAGTACTGCAAAATAAAATAAACAAAATAAACGGGCTGGAGATATAGCTCAGAAGTAAAGTGCCCCTGGGTTCAATCCAAGGTACCCCCCACCTACCCCATACACACACTCAAAAAATGTCTTTAGAAGCCGGGCGTGGTGGCGCACGCTTGTAATCCCAGCATTTGGGAGGCTGAGACCAGAGGATCCGGGTTCGCGGCCAGCCTCAGCTACTTAGGCCCTCTGCAACTTAGTGAGGCTCGGTTTCAAAATAAAGAATAAAGAATAGGGATGGGGATATAGCTTAGAGGTAGAATGCCCCTGGGTTCAATCCTCAGTACTGCAAAAAATAAAATAATAATAATAATAAAATTTAAAAAAATAAAGAATAAAAAATAGGAGTGGGAGTGTAGCTGGGAGGTAGAATGCCCCTGGGTTCCAACTCTAGTACCGCAAAAAAAAAAACTGTCTTTAGACCTCCCTGGTGCTTAACGGGGAGTCCCTGGGGTTGGTCTCAAAACACTGTCATTCACCAGTCCCCCCTCTGTGTGCAGGAGCAGTTCCTGGTTCCAGATCACACCATCAAAGACATCAGCGGTGCTTCCTTTGCTGGCTTCTATTACATCTGCTTTCAGAAGTCTGCGGCCTCCATAGAAGGTTACTACTACCATCGGAGTTCAGAATGGTAAGGACCCAGTGGCCGGGGCCCTCCCTGGGCCGCCACACCCAAAGAGACTCGGCTTGCCTCTGTGCACGCTTCACCCACTTGAGTGTGGAGACCCTGTTAGAATGACAGCAAACAAAGTGGAAAGGAAATGTCGGGTGGAAGAATTCATTTTTAAATCCTTTTCCCCCACCGTGCTGGGGATGGAACCCAGGCCCTCATGGGTGCTAAGCCAGGGTTCTAGCACAGAGCTTCACCTCCGAGTACTTTGAAGCAGTACTACACCTTCAGCACTCATCTTGCTCTCATCTTGCTGACTTTGCATTTATTCTTCTCAAATTTAATCACAACTCACATGTGATCTCATCCCGTCGTGCATGGTGTGACTTTTGCACTCAGCAGCCAAACACTCATGCCACATGCGTTTGATAGGGGTCTGGTGGCCCAGGGCCGGCCGGGCAGTCCTCGAGGTGACCGCCTCAGGCGCTCGCTTTTGCTGCTGTCTTGGAACCCCCTGCCTCCTGGCTGTTTGTTTAAGTGCATTGCTCTACCTGGATGGTTTCAAATTCTTCGTTCAGTGGCCAGCCCTGTAGCTGAAGTTATTAGGGTCTCAGCAACTCTGTTTTCAAGTGAGTTTTTTAATTTTAATTTTATTTATTTATTTATTTATTTTGCAGTACTGGGGATTGAACTCAGGGGCATTCTACCTCCGAGCTATACCCCCAACCCTATTTTTTTATTCTTTATTTTGAAACAGGGTCTCACTAAGTTGCGGAGTGCCTCACTAGGTAGCTGAGGCTGGCCTCGAACCCGGATCCTCCGGTCTCAGCCTCCCAAGTGCTGGGATTACAAGCGTGCGCCACCACGCCCGGCTAGCAGGTTTCTTGAGATACGTTTTGCACTCCATACAGTTCATTCATTTGAAGTGTACATGTCAGTGGTTTTAGAATGCTGAGTTTGTGCAACCATCAACATTTTCATTTCTTTTCTTTTTTTTTTTTTTTTTTTTTTGATGTGCTGGGGATGGAACCCAGGCCCTCATGCCTCTCGCATGCCAGGCAAGTGCTCTCTCGCTGAGCCACAACCCTAACCCTGGAACATTTCTTCCCCCTAAGCGGAAGCCGTGTCCCCCTTGGCCGTTACCGCGCATCCCTTCCCAGCTTTAGGCAACCACTAATATTCTTTCCCTGTATATAGATTTGCCTGTTCTGGGTATTTTTTTTTTTTTTTTTTTTTTTTTTTTTTTTTTTTTTTTTTTTTTTTGCGGTACTGGGGATTGAACTCAGAGGCATTCTACCTCCGAGCTACACCCCCAGCCCTATATTTTATTCTTTATTTTGAAACTGGGTCTCACTAAGTTGCAGAGTGCCTCACTAGGTAGCTGAGGCTGGCCGCGAACCCGGATCCTCCGGTCTCAGCCTCCCGAATGCTGGGATTACAAGCGTGCGCCACCACGCCCGGCTTGTTCTGGGTATTTTGTATAAATGAATCCTACAACGTGTAGCCTTTGTCTCTGGCAGCTATCTTTTACCTAGCATGATGCTTTGAGGGGTCATCCATGATGTGGCATGTATCAGAGCTTCATTTTTATTAACAAATAATTTTGCACCGAGTGTATATACCACATCTTACTTCCCTGCTGATCCGCCACTGGACACTTGGGTTCTTTCGGTCTTGGAGCTCTTTGTCAGGCACAGAAGTGTACTAGCTGCTGACTTCCTGCTCAGAGCTCCTTTGGGCTTATCCCTCGGAGTGCAATTGCTGGGTCATTTGTTAATTCTATGTTCAACTTTCTGAAGAGCTGCCAGACTCTCCACGGAGGCTGCACCGCTTTACGTTTCCCCTGCAGGGTGAGGGTCTCGGCTTCTCGTGTCTTCCTAACTCTTGTTACCATGTCTTCGTAATAATAGCTGCCCACCACGGCAAAAAGCAGCAGCTCATTTTAGTTTTGATTTGCATATTCCTGATAGCTAATACATATTTCTTTCTTGGTTATTTATTTATTTATTTATTTTGCAGTACTAGAGATCAAAACCAGGGCCTCATGTGTGCTAGGCAAGTGCTCTGCCACTGAGGTACACCCTAGCCCACTTTTTTTTTTTTTAGGGGAATATAAGAGGTTTATTTAGGGAAGTGGGGGGTATAGTTTAAAAGAAAGCCATGGCTAGGCGTGGTGGCACATGCTTGTAATCCCAGTGCTTGGGAGGCTGAGACAGGAGGATCACAGGTTCACAGCCAGCCTCAGCTACTTGGTGAGGCCCTCCGCAACTTAGTGACACCGTTTCAAAACAGAGAATAAAAAATAGGACTGGGGGTGGAGCTCGGAGATCGAATGCCCCAGGTTCAATCCCCAGTATGAGGGAGAGGGAGAGGAAAGAAGGAAATGGCAGCAAGTTGGGCACATGTCTGTAATCCCAGTACTTGAGAGGCTGAGAGAGGAGGACCCACTGGTTCAAGGCCAGCCTCAGCAACGTAGACTTTGTTTTTAGAATAAAAATACATAAGCACCTGGCTTGGTGGCGCACGCTTGTAATCCCAGCATTTGGGAGGCTGAGACCGGAGGATCTGGGTTCGCGGCCAGCCTCAGATACCTAGTGAGGCACTCCGCAACTTAGTGAGACCCTGTTTCGAAATAAAGAATAAAAAATAGGGCTGGGGGTGTAGCTTGGAGGTAAAATGCCCCTGAGTTCAATCCCCAGTACCTCAAAAAAAAAAAAAAAATAGAATAAAAATACAAAGGGCTGGGATGTAGCTCGGAGGTAGAACACAGGCAAACATGGAAGGGAGGGCGGGAGGTTGCTTTTCCTTTGTTCTTCCCCAGTGCTGTGTGAAGCAAGTGGGGGAGTGCGATCCTCCCAGCCACTGACCTCAGGGCTGTTCCCATGGGGGCACCCTCTGCCCCTGCCTTCCTCTGAGTGACGACTCAAGGTGCACTTGCCAGCCAGGGAAGCAAACACCTCCAAGGGCACCACCTCACCCCAAAAGTGAGAAAGCAAGCAGGAATGGTGAGATAAGTTAGGATGAGCTGCCATGTAATTTTTTCCTTGCTCTATTTGAATTCCGTCAGAATTAAGATGTGCCTGTGTTAGCCAACAGGGTGAGAAGCAGCAGCTTATTTTAGTTTTGATTTGCATATTCCTGATAGTTAATACATATTTCTTTCTTGGTTATTTATTTATTTAGGATATTGTAGCCAGGCATTCTGTAGATGTAGCTGAAACCGTACAGGTAGGAGAGGGGCCGAGTAGCACAGGGCGGGAGGGCCAGGATGTCGCTGCGTCTTCTCTGGAGCTTACCAAGACTGCTGTGCCTCCAAGCTGCACCCCCAGCCCTTTTTGTTTTTGTTTTTTGGTACTGGGAATTGAACCCAGGAGCATTCTACCTCTTGAGCTTCACCCCCAACCCTATTTTTATTTTTATTTTGAGACAGTCTCACTTGGTGACTAGGTTAATGAGAGCCTTACTACTTGCTAAGGGTGTCCTTGAACATGCAATCCTTGTATCTCAGCCTCCCAAGTACTGGGATTACAGGGCTCTACTACCATGCCCAGTTTAGTTTGTTTTTATTTTGAAACAGGGTCTTGCTGCTTTGCTGAGGCTGGCCTCAAACCTGTGATTCTCCTGTCTTAGCTTCCCAAGTACTGGGATTATAGGTGTGTACCACCATACCTGGTAGGTCCTGTGTTTTTTAAGTTATGCTGTAGTTACTTCATGATTAGATGAGAGAAGAATATCTAAAAATCATTCACTTTATACATGCTTTAGAAGAATTAACAGAAAGAAATCAATCTGGATTCAACTTGAGAAGTACAAAGCCCTGACATAGGGGAATGCATCTGTAAGGCCAGCTAGGAGTTCAAGGCCAGCCAGGGCTACAAAGCTAGGGACCCTATCTCAAAATAAGAATAAGAGCCGGGTGTGGCGGCACGCGCCTATAATCCCAGTACTTGGGAGGCTGAGCAGGAGGATTGCAGGTTGGAGGACAGCCTCAGCGAGTAATGAGACTCTGTTTCAAAATAAAAATAAAAAATAGGATTAGAGCCGGGCGTGGTGGCGCACGCTTGTAATCCCAGCATTCGGGAGGCTGAGACCAGAGGATCCGGGTTCGTGGCCAGCCTCAGCTACCTAGTGAGGCACTCTGCAACTTAGTGAGACCCTGTTTCAAAATAAAGAATAAAAAATAGGACTGGGGGTGTAGCTCGGAGGTAGAATGCCCCTGAGTTCAATCCCCAGAACCAAAAAAAAAAAAAAATAGGATTAGAGGTGTAGCTCAGAGGTAGAATGCCCCTAGTTCAATCCCCGGTACCTCAGAAAAAAGCAAGAATAAAAGGAGCTTGGCATGGTGGTACTCACCTGAAATCCCAGTACTTGGGACACTGAGACAGGAAGATCATCACAGGTTCACAACCAGCATCAACTTAGTGAGACCCCCCCCACCCCAGTTTCAAAATAAAAAAATAGTGTTGAGCGTTCAGCTCAGAGGTAGAATGCTTCTGGATTCAATCTCCAGTAACTAACACACACACACCGAAGAAAACAAGCAAATCTGCTTTCCAGGCAGAGTCTGGTCTGCCTGGCGCTCCGGTTCCGGTTTGGGGGTTTGGGGACATGCTCTGCTCTGCGTGCAGGAGGCGACTACTTCCTATTCTGTCTCTTCCCCCATTACAGGTACCAGTCCCTCAACCTGACCCATGTCCCAGAACACAGTGCGCCCATCTATGAATTCCGGTGACAGTGGCTCAGAATGGAACCGAATAAAACTGAACTTGGCAGCAAAGAGCTTTGCCAAGAAAATTGTACCTGCCAGAACCAGGAGAGGTGTGTTCCTGTTTCTTCACGAGCAGAAAGCATGAATGTTAACCCACGGAATCCCAGGAGCACGCTGAGCGGGCAGGTGGAGGAAGCCGCCTCCCTCCTCCGCCCCCTGTGGCAGTTTGGTCGTCATGTGTTTCTAAGCTACCTTAAACGCACTTTTCCTTCCTGCACAGCTAACTTCCGCATCACTGAGATGCTCCACCCTTCCTCGGTCCTGCCTCTAGCCGAGTAGAAGGTCAGCGCGGGTGCCCTCAGCCTTGGTGCTCAGCGGTCCCGCCCAGGCCCCGCCCCGCCCCCACTTGCTGTCCGAGAGCCCAGACCTCTGTGGCCCCCAGCACCACGCAAGGAGCTGGCCGGCCACAGCCTCGTCTGCCCCGGCGACACGCGGCGGGACCCTGTGGCCTCGAGTCTTCAGTGCGGGTCCCCGTGCTTCTGGGGTGGCGGCCTGCCGTCAGGGGTCACTAAATTTAAGGCTTCCAGATCCCTGGCAGGGACGGATCCCAGGCCTGCTCACTCAGTACGTTTGCTCCAAACTTTTGAACTTGAGGGCAATACTAAACTTAAAGATAAGAGTTTTTTTATGACAAAATTATTTTTATGGTTCCTTTACTGAGGACCCTATGGCAAATGCACAATTACTCAGAATTACATTTTATCGTTTTCACATTGAAAACAGCAAATGTTGACTTAGTAATTTTTATATCTATATCTCTATGTATATGTATATTTAATCAACCAGCAGTTTTGAAACGAGTCATCCTGGTACAAAAGTTTTGCAGCATCGCATAAATTATAGTGCTAAACACAAAAACTGTTTTGGGGCCAGTTTAGCATCTGTACCTCCTCCTTTTGCTACTCACCACCGCGCTCCGTGGCGGCCTGGTCCAGAGGCAGAGGGGTCTCTTCTCCAGAAACAGTGAGGGAACTGGGGCGGGGGAGGGGGGACACGAACACGCTCAAGTAACTCGAGGCTCATGTGCCAAAGTGTGTGTTTCGTTTCGTTTTTGTTTTTCTGTTTAAAAAGCTTAACAGGTTGGCATCAGTTGTAGCCCACAAAGACGGATAGGGCTTTGAGGAATTGGCATTTTTCAGGTGGTTTACAAGACTTAGTCTGAACACAAAAAGAAAAGCTTTAAAAATGAAGTGGATCGGGGCGGGGGCCTGGGCTCCGTCCCCAGCACCACCAATGAAAGCGCGTAGCGCACAGGAGCAGAGCCGCCTGCAGCTTGTGCCGCAGCCCGTGGGGGGGTAAGAACTCGAAGCCCTTCGTAGCGTGAGTGGTAGGGACGTTTTTTATTCTTAAGAAGTGACTTTCCTTTTAATGACATGTACTGTATGTTACTGAGACTGAATGTTAGGGGAAGCCTTAAAGAAGCAGAATTTGGGAAAGTAGCAAGCGGGTACTTGTGACATCTAAAAAGCATGGGCCCGAGACGGTGCACAGAGGTGGGACCCGGGCCTGCGAACCCTAAGAAGTGCCCTGGTGACGTTGGTGGGAAAATTATTCACATCCATTCCCAGAGATGAGTGGGAAATGTTTTCTGGACCTTAAGACCCAAGCCAGGAGCGGGGGTACAAACCTGTAGTCCCAGCTGCTGGGGAGGCTGAGGCAGGAGGGTGGCATGAGCCTACCGCATGCCAACACGGCGTCGAGTGGCGGCTCGGGCCACACACCTGAGATACGCACTGTGGCTTTGGTTGAGCTGTGGGACATGGCCGCGCTGGCTTTCCCCATGTGACACATGCCGTTCCCCGCTGCCTCGGCTCTCTCCTACCATGCAAGTTAGCACCTGCCTCCACCCCGGTCCTGGGCCAGGGCCCGTGTGTGGCTCCACGCCGGGCAGCGGTGGCCAGGGAGGGCTGGCAGGTACTGCTGGGGTTCTGTAGGCCTGGTTCCATTACAGGGATTCTTCCCTCCTCTCCTACTTTAGCTAGGTAACGAAGCGGGCCAGTTGTGCTGGGGAAAATGAAAATGGGGTACCTCTGCGAGGTCCTTCAGATCCGTCAGCGGTGAAGACCTGTTCGCTTGAGTGTACCCACCCGATCGTGGGGACGGGACTCAGCCTTTCCCTCCTCAGTACCGCGGCCATGGTTGCCGTCAACTCCTCTTCCTTCTCTGTCCCTGACGGACCTCTGGGGAGTCGCCTCCATCTGTAGTCGCTCTTTCCCGAACCTTCTCGGTGGTTTACACGCCTCTAATACTATGTGCAATATTTCGGGTTGACATTTGTGTATCCATCGTTAGAGATCAGTGCAGATTGCAGATTTGCCACTGTCTTCCTCCGCCCCAACAAGCCCGCCGGGAGGTGGGGGAGGTGGGACCCTAAGGATTTGGCTCTTCTCGCCCCTCTGCTCCAGAAGCTTCCGCCCCGCCGTCCCAGCCCCGGGCCTCTGGGCCCTGGACCCGTCCCTCCCGCCCTCCCGTCCTTTTAGAGTTTGTATAGCATTTCAGCTGCAGTCCAAAAGTAACAAGACAATGCCTAATACCAAGAAGAAAGTCAGTCAGTCTGTGCTGTTCTGTTGGCAATGTTGAAATCACAAACTCCAGGGGAGCAAAGGGGTTTTTCAATGTCTTTTGCTTTCAGAAACAGGGAATTTATATTTTCTCTAAGGCCTTGAATTCATTTTTTTTCCTCATAAAATAGTCTGATAAGCTAATTTAAAAAAAAATAAGAAATGCCATTAAGTCTGTTGTATTGTGGTTTAAAATTACTAACGAGTTCTGGGAAAGCAAAACAATATTTGATTTTGAATCTTACATGTTTTTAAAAAGTAGATTTGAATGGGCGCAAAGTATGACTATTTTGTTTCTTTACGGAGGGTGTGTGGAGAGGGTTTGGGATGGGAGAAGTATTTTGCAGAGCTATCAATGTCCAAATACTTTTTAAAAAATAATAAAGGTATTTAAGCAGCATGTGTCCTATTTCTAAAGCAAAAGAGTGCTGTTAGCAGAAGCCCCTCGTCTCGGGCCCTGTGGCTGCAGAGTGCTGCAGGGCTGGGCCGATCTGTGCCGGGGACAGGCCGAGGCCCTCGGGGGAGCTGTCGCAGTAGTCTGGTTGTTCCTTTTCATTCTAGAAGTTTCTAGCCAGCCACTCCACACTTCTCTTTGAGCCCCATTTTGTTCATTTCTATATTTTAGAAATGTGGAAGCACCGTGGGGGGGGTGTGTGTGTGCAGGATTCTTTTTTTTTTTTTTTTTCTCCTATTGAACCCAGGGGCATTCTACCTCCAATATACCCTCAACCCCCCCCCCTTTTTTGTGTGTGTGTGGTACTGGGGATTGAACTCAGCGGCATTCTACCTCTGAGCTACACCCCCAGCACTATTGTTTATTCTTTATTTTGAAACAGAGTCTCACTAAGTTGCAGAGTGCCTCACTAGGTAGCTGAGGCTGGCCTTGAAGCTGGATCCTCCGGTCTCAGCCTCCCAAATGCTGGGATTACAAGCGTGTGCCACTGTGCCTGGATCTCAACCCCCTTTTTTATTTTTTATTTTTTGGAAACAGACTGACCTCAAACCTGTGATCTTCCTGTTTAAGCCTCCCAAGTACTAAGATTACAGGTGTGTGCCACCATGCATAGTGGGTTTATTCTTTTAACTCAGAGAAAGCAGGGTGTGGCAGCGCATACCTATAATCAAGGATCCACCAGCCTGGAAAACATATCAAGACCCTGCCCCCAAGAAAACAAGGACAAAAAATGCTACAAAATATGCAATTCTTGCTACATGCAGTGCACTCCGAGATATTGGGAGTGCTGCAGAGATTGAATGTGTTCCCTTTCCTTGAGTAACTGAAAACAGCTAGCAAAATTCTCTGGTGTCTCAGCCCATTTCTTTTTTGAAATGGGGTCCCTATGTTGATGAGGCTGGCCTTGAATTCTGAGGCTCAAATGATGCGTCTGCCTCAGCCTCCCAAGTAGCTGGGGCTACAAGTGCGTGCCGCTGTGCCTGGCTATATCTCGGCTATATTTCCGTACTGGGGATTGAACTCAGGGGCATTCTACCTTCGAGCTATACCCCCAGCCCTATTTTTTACTAGTTGAACAGCTTTTCCCTCAATCTCAAGATTGAAACTCCCTATTTGTTTTTGTTTTTGTTTTGTTTTTTGGTACTGGAGGTTGAACTCAGGGGCATTCTACCTCTGAGCTACACCCCTAGCCCTATTTTATATTTATTCTGAAACAGGGTCTTACTAGGTTGATGAGAGTCTCACTACTTGCTGAGGCTGCCCTTGAACCTGCGATCCTCCTGTCTCAGCTTCCCAAGTACTGGGATTACAGGCGTGTGCCACCAAGCCTGGCTGAAACTCCCTGTTTGTATATAGCAGGAAAACACATAAGACTTTTCATCATGGAGAAGCATACTGCTGAATTCAAGTTCATTTTTGTGTCTTTTCTCAGCTTCATTTTTCAATGTGTTATTGTTCTCCATAAGGGCCTGACAGCCCTACATCTCCACGCCATTTCTAGCTGGCTCGACTTGGAAGAGAGCTGCTCAAACTTGGCTGCGGGTCACCTCCAAGTCGGTTTTAAGTGTTTATGTTCAAAGCCGGGTGTGGTGGCACCCACCTGATATCCCAGTACTTGGGAGGCTGAGACAACTTAGGCCTTCTGCAACCTAGTGAGACCTTATTTCAAAATAAAGAATAACCCAGCTGGGCGTGGTGGCGCACGCTTGTAATCCCAGCATTCGGGAGGCTGAGACTGGAGGATCTGGGTTCACAGCCAGCCTCAGCTACCTAGTGAGGCCTCCACAACTTAGTGAGACCCTGTTTCAAAATAAAGAATAAAAAATAGGGCTGGGGGTGTAGCTCGAAGGTAGAATGTCCCTGAGTTCAATCCCCAGTACCACGAAATAAAGAATAATCCATGTTCATAGGGGCACGGTTCACAATAGCGAAATTATGGAACTAACTGATGACTGGATTACACAATTATGGGAAATAAGCCGGGTGCAGTGGTGCACGCTTGTCATCCCAGTACTTGGGAGGCTGAGACAGGAGGATTGCAGGTTCGAGGCCAGCCTCAGCTACTTAGTGAGGCTCTCCACAACTTAGTGAGACCCTGTTTCAAAATAAAAATAGGACTTGAGGGGTATATCTTGGAGGTACAATGCCTCTGGGTTCAATCCCCAGTACCGCAAAATAAATAAATAAAAATAAAAATAAAAAAACTATGAGAAATACACACAATGGAATTCTACTCAGCAATCCAGAAGAACAAAATTATGTCATTTGCAACGAAATGGAAGGACCTGGAGAACATGTTGAGTGAGACTAGCCAGTCACAGAAAGGGAAGGGTTATATGTTTCCTCTAGTATGCTCAAGCTAGGGAGTCACTGGGACACCAGAGGGACTCCAGATAGTGGAGGAGAAACCTCAGTGGAGCCAGGGAGGTGGTCTAAGGGAAGGGGAGGGGGAAGACTGAGGCTCATGGATGGAAATACAGCCATTGACTATGTGTACATACGTGAATCTACCAATGTCAACCTCAGTACTGTGTATTGGGAAGGGAGAAATGGGGAGGTGTAGGGGGCACCAAGTGCTGTCTGCATATATGTCACTGTCAACATGATTTACATTATGACGTGGGACTATAATGCACCAATAAAAGCACAATAAAAATAAAATAGGGCTGGGGATATAGCTCAGAGGTAGAATGCCCCTGGGTACCATCCCCGGTACCATAAAAACAAAACCAAAAACGAAGTCTACATAGAAGCTCAGCATGGTGGCACACACCTGTAATCCTAGTACTTGGGAGGTTGAGACAGGAGGATCATAGGTTCGAGGCCAGCTTCAGCAAGTAGTAAGACTTGCATCAACCTAGCGAGACCTTACTTCAAAATAAAAATAAAATATGGCTGGGGGTGTAGCTTGGAGGTAGAATATCCCTGGGTTCAAGCCCCAGTACCACAAAAATAATAAATGAGTAAATAAATAAAATTTTAAAATGTTTATATAGGAAACACTGTCTAGTTTATACTGTGTCTCGTCAGGTGACCTCTGATGGCAGGTAGTCCTAAATTGGAGCACTTGGTTAAGGTTGTAAATGAGAACCTTACAAAATGAGAACTAAGGCACGAGGCTTTCAACTCAGCGAGCTTCCTTCCTTCCTTCTTTCCTTCCTTTTGAACCCAGGGGTCTTCTACCTCCGAGCTACACCCCTAGTCCTATTTTTTATTCTTTATTTTGAAACAGGGTCTCACTAAGTTGCGGAGGGCCTCACTAGGTAGCTGAGGCTGGCCACGAACCCAGATCCTCCAGTCTCAGCCTCCCGAATGCTGAGATTACAAGCGTGCGCCACCACGCCCGGCTCATCCCCAGCCCTATTTATTTTACTTATTACCTATTTGTTGTGCTGGGGACTGAACCCAGGGGTCTTCTACCTGCGAGCTACACTCCCAGCCCTATTTTTTTATGCTGTGATTACAAGCGTGCGCCACCACGCCCGGCTCTGTTTTATTTTTTAATTTGGAAACAGGGTCTCACTAAATTGCTTAGAGCCTCCCTAAATTGCTGAGGCTGTTCTCGAACCTGCGATCCTCTTGTCTCAGACTCCCAAATACGGGGATTACAAGCAGGTACCCTCTGTCAAAGCCAACTACGACCCCTGAACAGGGATTCAGCACCGGAAATTCCCGCCCTCTCTCTTTCCCGCCCACTCCTGTGGGTCCTAGTCCGGCTTGGCCCCGCCCCGGCCCGCCTAGCCCCGCCCCGGCCCATCTAGCCCCGCCCCGGCCGACCCAGCGGGCGGAACAGAAAGTGCCTGGCCCTCCGCTCCACGTCTCCCGCCCGGACGCTGAATCCTGGAGCACCGGGCGCCCTCGAGGACGCTGTTCTCCGTGGGCTTCCGGGCGCACGCGGCCGCAGCCCTCAGACCGGAATTCCCGGTGCCCGGCTGTCGCGGTGGGTGCGCAGATCTCTGCCGCAGCCATGGGGATCTTGGAGAAGATCTCGGAGATCGAGAAGGAGATCGCGCGGACGCAGAAGAACAAGGGTGAGGGCCGGCCCGGAGTGGCCTTCCTTTCCGCCCGCCTCAGTTTTCCTGTCTGCAAAATGGGGGGACCGGCAGCTGCAGCCACAGAGCTGGAGCCGGCCCTGGGGCCGCAGAGGAGGGCTGAGGCTGCCGAGGGCGCCCGAGGCAGGGCCAGACGGGAGCGATCCCACTCCCCTGTCTGGCTGCAGAGTCCCCGAGGAATCTGATCAGTGCTAGACCCGGTAAGCGTGTAGAGAAATCCTAGCTCACGGAGTAAGCATCTGACCCAGAGGTTGGCAGGGCCGGGGTTCAAGCCCCAGTCTCCGATGGCCTGGGAAGTTCATGCTCTCCTCTTGTGCGGGGAAATGCAAGAGAAGACCTCTCCCCAGAGCAGCCTCACAGCGGTGTGGAAGGAATCGAAGGATTCCTGAAATCTGGAAGGTCTGTGTTTCAACTCCGGTTCCACCACGCACTCGCTGTGAAACTTTGGAAAGTCATTTCATCTCTTCTGCAAATGGGGATAACAACCCCCTGCTTCATCTTACCCAGCGCTAACTTAAATTAGACGGCATTTGCAAAGCCCTGGGTACAGGGTGAACACTCAATATTTAAAGTAAACTTCCAGCCAGGTGTGGTGGCCCACGATTGTATTGTAATCCCAGTACTCGGGAGGCTGAGATAGGATCACAGGTTTGAGGACAGCCTTAGCAAGTAGTGAGACTCTCATCAACCTAGTGAGACCCTGTTTCCAAATAAGAAATGAAATTGGGCTGGAGCTGTAGCTCGAAGGTAGAATGCCTCTGGGTTCAATCCACGCACAAAAATAATAATAATAATAATTTAAAAAATAATACAGTAAACGTCTGAGCAGGGCATGGTAGCACATGCTTGTAATCCCAGTACTTGGGAGGCTGAGACTGGAGGATCATGCGTTCGGGGCTAGCCTCAGCTACTTAGTGAGTCCCTCCGCAACTTAGTGAGACCCTGTTTCAAAATAAAGAATTTTAAAAAAAGGGCTGGGGGTGTAGCTCAGAGGTAGAATGCCCCCTGGGTTCAATCCTCAGTTCCTCAAAAAAAAAAAAAGAAAAAGAAAAATTAAACTTCCAATGTAGATAACACATAAGGAAGCTCAGATCTAAACTTAGATTGTATGGGTTGGGAACCTGGAGGCTGAGACCGGAGGATCCGGGTTCAAGGCCAGCCTCAGCTACCTAGTGAGGCACTCTGCAACTTAGTGAGACTCGGTTTCAAAATAAAGAATAAAAAATAGGGCTGGGGGTATAGCTCGGAGGTAGAATGCCCCTGAGTTCAATCCCCAGTACCGCAAAAAAAAAAAAAAAAAAAAGAATAAAATAGGGCTGGGGGTATAGCTGGGAGGTAGAATGCCCCTGGGTTCAATCCCCAGTACTGCACACACAAAAATTTTGGTATATTTTAATCCTGCCAAAAAGACCCTGTATTTACCTGTCGACAGAGTTAGGTCCTAGGCCCTGGAGATCCTCATCCAGGTTTTCCTTCTGTGGACATCTTTGGGGCATAACAGGTCATTTGGAGCCAGGAAATGTATAGCGTGCAGGCCTGCCCCACACCCTGTAGGCAGCTGGCCTGTAAAGGCCAACGACTTCGCTCTTGGGTGAACAGAAGACACCCCCCGGAATTTCCAGAACGCCTCAGGACGTGGTGCTGCCCTTCATGAGAATCACTGGCCTGGGCGAAGGGCAGAGGGTCTCAACAAGGAGACGTGACCTTACCCTAAATGAAGGGAGGCTGGGCCTGGTGCCACACACCTGTAATCCTAGTACTTGGGAGGCTCAGGCAGGAGGATGGCAGGTTCAAGGCCAGCCTCAGCAACTTAACTGAGATCCTGTCTCAAGATAAAAAATAAAATAGGGCCGGGCGTGGTGGCGCACGCTTGTAATCCCAGCATTCAGGAGGCTGAGACCGGAGGATCCGGGTTCGAGGCCAGCCTCAGCTACCTAGTGAGGCACTCCGCAACTAAGTGAGACTCGGTTTCAAAATAAAGAATAAAAAAATAGGGCTGGGGGTATAGCTCAGAGGTAGAATGCCCCTGAGTTCAATCCCCAGTACCACAAAAAAAATAAATAAATAAATAAAAAATAAAATAGGGCCGAGGGATGTACCTCAGAGGTAGAGTGCCTCTGGGTTCAGCCTCTAGTACTAAATAAATGAACTGAGAAGCCAAAGTGGTGTTAAGCAGAGGGGTGCTTTTACTTTCCTGGTCCTTCTGTAGCAATTGCAGTACGGTTCTTCTTTTTTTTTTTTTTTTTTTGCGGTACTGGGGATTGAACTCAGAGGCATTCTACTTCCAAACTATACCCCCAGCCCTATTTTTTTTTTTTTTTTGCGGTACTGGGGATTGAACTCAGGGGCATTCTACCTCCGAGCTACACCCCCAACCCGAAATAGGGTCTCACTAAGTTGCACAGTGCCTCGCTAGGTAGCTGAGGCTGGCCGCAAACCCGGATCCTCCGGTCTCAGCCTCCCGAATGCTGGGATTACAAGCGTGCGCCACCACGCCCGGCTATTCTTTATTTTGAAACAGGTTCTCACTAAGTTGTGGAGTGCCTCACTAGGTAGCTGAGGCTGGCCGAGAACCCGGATCCTCAGTCTCAGCCTCCCCAATGCTGGGATTACAAGCGTGCGCCACCACGCCGGGCTGCAGTCCGGTTGTGATGCTTCTGGTGAGCTCTTGGCCCCATGCGGGCTGCACCTGCCCACCAGACGTGGAGGCCCTGGACACTTAACTTCTCTCTTACTTTCCATTCTGTAGCCACCGAGTATCATCTGGGCCTGCTGAAAGCAAAACTTGCCAAGTATCGGGCCCAGCTGCTGGAGCCATCCAAATCAGCCTCGACCAAAGGAGAGGGCTTCGATGTCATGAAGTCCGGCGACGCCCGAGTGGCACTGATTGGATTTCCCTCTGTGGGTAAGGTCAGTGATGCTCAGTGTGGCCCTTGGGGAGTATGCTAGTCAGCTTTCCATTGCTAAGGCAAAATACCTGAGAAAAATAATGTAAAAAGAAGAAAGGTTTATTATTTCGGCCATCAGCACAGGTGTGTTTTCTGTGCGTCCCTTGCGCTGGGCGTTGGACCAGGGACTGGGGATGGCAGGGAAAGTGAGGGGAAGGGACCCAGTGCAAACTCAGGTAGGTCTGCGGAGTGATGTCAGGATCCAGGAAGGCTTCTCCAGTGAGTGCTTTGTTGTGTTTTGTTTGGTTTGTGGTACTGGGGATCGAACTCGGGCATTCTACCTTCAAGCTACACCCCCAGCCTGATTTTCTTTCTTTCTTTCTTTTTTATTTCTTATTTGGAAACAGGGTCTCACTAGGTTAATGAGAGTCTTACTACTTGCTGAGGCTGTCCTTGAACCTGTGATCCTCCTATCTCAGCCTCCCAAGTACTGGGATTACAAACGTGCCACCACGCCCAGTTCCTATTTTATTCTTATTTGGAAACAGAGTCTTGCTAGGTTGATGAGAGTCTCACTATTTGCTGAGACTGTCCTCAAACCTGCGATCCTCCTGTCTCAGCCTCTCAAGTTCTGAGATTACAGTGATGTGCCACAGTGCTTAGCTTTTTTTTTTCCCAGTACTGGGGATTGAGCCCAGGAGATTCTACCTCCAAGCTATACCCTGAGCCTTATTTTATCCTTCCTTCCTTCCTTCCTTCCTTCCTTCCTTCCTTCCTTCCTTATTTTTGCGGTGCTGGGGATTGAACTCAGGGGCATTCTACCTCCGAGCTATACCCCCAGCCCTATTTTTTATTCTTTATTTTGATTTATTTATTTTTTGTGGTACTGGGAATTGAACTCAGGGGCATTCTACCTCCGAGCTACAGCCCCAGTCCTATTTTTTATTCTCTATTTTGGAAACAGGGTCTCACTAAGTTGTGGAATGCCTCATGAAGTTGCTGAGGCTGGCTGGGAACCCAGATCCTCTGGTCTCAGCCTCCCAAGTACTGGGATTACAAGTGTGTGTCACCACACCCGGCTTATTTTATTCTTTATTTTGAAACAGGATCTCACTAAGTAGCTGAGGGCCTAAGTAGCTGAGGCTGGCTGTGAACCTGTGATCCTTCTGTCTCAGTCTCCCAAGTACTAGGATTACAAGTGTGTGCCACCACACCCAGTCCAGCTTATTTTTTTAAATTTTTCGGTACTAGGGATTGAACTCGGGGGCATTCTACCCCCGAGTTACACCCCCAGTCCTTTTAATTTGAAACAGAGGCTCTCTAAGTTGCAGAGGGCCTCACTAAGTAGCTGAGGCTGGCCGCGAACCTGTGATCCCTGATCTTATATTTTCCCCGCCCTAGTCTGGGGTCTCCCCAGGGAGCCCTAATTTCTTCTATTGGAGAATGGTTGATATTAAAATCCAGAACCCAGGAGCTGGGTGTAGTGGTGCCCACCTGTGATCGCAGTACTTGGGAGGCTGAGGCAGGATGAGTGCAGGTTCCAGGCCTGCTGCAGCAACTTAGTGAGACCCTCAACAATTTAGCAGCCGGGCGTGGTGGCGCACGCTTGTAATCCCAGCATTCGGGAGGCTGAGACCGGAGGATCCGGGTTCGAGACCAGCCTCAGCTAGTGAGGCCCTCCGCAACTTAGTGAGACTCGGTTTCAAAATAAAGAATAAAAAATAGGGCTGGGGGTGTAGCTCGGAGGTAGAATGCCCCTGAGTTCAATCCCCAGTACCGCAAAAAAAAAAAAAAAAAAACAATTTAGCAAGACTCAGAGGGTATAACTCAGAAGTAGAATGCCGCTGGGTTCAGCTGGACCCAGTGGCGCACACCTATAATCCCATTACTTGGGAGGCTGAGACAGGAGGATCACAGGTTCGTGACAGCCTCAGCAAGTAGTGAGACTCTCATCAACCTAGTGAAACCCTGTTTCAAAATAAAAATAAAATAGAGCTGGGGTGTAGTAGCCCAGGTAGAATGTCCTTGGGTTCAATCCCCAGTAACACACACACACACACACACACACACACACACACACACACACACATTAAAAGAAACCAGAACCTGGGCACTGACTCGCTTTTTAGCAGAACTCTGGCCTGCTGTGCTGGTGATGGGCACAAGCAGGTGGAGGCCGACACAGGCAGCCGGTGGGGAGGCTGCTCCAACCCAGCCAGGCTGGCACCTGGGGATGCTGGAACCCCTCCTCGGGGCCAGGTGTAGGGAAGCGGCGACCTCGGTTGTTCCTTGAGTGCTCGCCACACACACGACGACGCGCTGGCTGGGGCGCTGTTTTGTTAACATTCATTTTTCCTGCCTAGGTAACTGGTATGAGTATGAGGAGAGAGGGAAGGAAGGAGGGAGGGAGGGACAGGGAGAGAGAGAGAGAGAGAGAAGAGAGAAAGAAAGAGAAAGAGAGAGAGAGAGAAAACCTCTGTAGTTGCCAGGCATGGTGGCGCACGCTTGTAATCCCAGCATTTGGGAGGCCGAGATGGGAGGATCCGGGTTCACAGCCAGCCTCAGCTACCTAGTGAGGCACTCTGCAACTTAGTGAGACCCTGTTTCAAAATAAAGAATTAAAAAATGGGGCTGGGGGTATAGCACAGAGGTGGAATGCCTCTGGGTTCAATCCCCAGTACTGCAAAAAAAAAAAAAAACTTCTGTAGTGCCATGAGCCAAATCTGAGCCCTCCGTCATGGGAGGGCCCAGGCCTGTGTCCCCACGGTTGTCTCCGGCAGCTTCGCCCAGTGTTTTGGCAGCCATGGCATCTACACCGCCCCCTCTTCCCTCCTGGGGAAGGAGACGCGGGGACCAGGATTCACAAGTGTCGTGGGGCCGGGAGGGAGGGCCAGGAGGGTTGCTGGAGACCAGGAAGAACCCCTGATTCACGTGGGGAGCCCCCTAGAAACCAGGTACCTAGCCAGGCACAGGGTGCACACCTGTAATCCCAGTACTTGGGAGGTAGAGGCAGGAGCCTCACAGGTTCAAGGCCAGAGTGGTAACTTAGCAGGTTTGTTTCTTTGGATGGAACCCAAGGACCTTCTACCTCTGAGCTACACCCCCAGCCCTGTTTTTTATTTCGAAATAAAGTCTCACTACATTGCAGAGGCTGGCCTTGAACCTGCCATCCTCTGCCTCAGCCTCTCAATACTGGAATTACGGGTGTGCACCACAATGCCTAGGTAGGACCCTGTTTCATAATAAAAAATAAGCCAGGCATGGTGGTCCACGCTTATAATCCCAGTACTTGGGAGGCTGAGACAGGAGGATCATGGGTTTGCAGCCAACCTCAGCTACTTAGTGAGGCCCTCCTCAATATAATAAGACCCTATTTCAAAATAAAGAATTAAGAAAGAAAAGGAAAAGACAGAAGCCAAGTACCTCCATTCACCAGAGTCCAGCCTAACAGGCAGAGAGGGCCCCCGGTAACTCCCAGATGGACAGGGATTCCCTTCACATCCACAATTCCCCAGGCCGAGAGCGAGAAGGGCTCTTCCTGCTGCCCCCCCCCCCCCCCCCCCCCCCCCCCCCCCCCCCCCCCCCCCCCCGCGGCCCCCAGCTCCCTAGGGGTTCCTCCAGGGACAAGACTTCTCAGTGTAGTACCTTCTTCTCCTAGTCCACCTTCTTGAGTCTGATGACCTCCACGGCCAGCGAAGCGGCATCCTATGAGTTCACCACCCTGACCTGCATCCCTGGGGTCATTGAAGTAAGTGGGGTGCGCCGTCCTGACGGGAGCGGGCACGTGCTCGGTGGTGGTTTGCAGATTCGCGCGTCTGCGTGTGCACGTGTGAGAGGTCTGAGAGCGCGTGTCGCTGCGTGGGGGCCGGCTCTGAGCTAGCTCCTTGCCTTGCGTGCTGGCACTGCTGGGGACCTCAGAGGTACCAGGAGGTGGGGCTAGTGTATACCAGCTCTGCTCCCCCAGCACCCCAGCTCCAGCCTCTGACTCCTGGCCGACCAGGTTCTTCTGTAAAGCTTCAGCGCCTTGGGCCATGGATGCTGTGGCTTTGAATCGCACGGTGCAGCTATTGCTTTGTGAGGCCCGGGGCCATCATGGCAGGTTTTATGGGACTAGAAACTCTCAGGAGCCCTCCCTGGGAAGCTCCTGGGCTGCGGTCCGAGGCCGGCCAAGGTAGTGATGAGGCTGAGACCCGGCTACAGTTGTCGCGGGTGACCTGGGTTCGCCCAGGCCCTCTCCTGACCCGTGATGTCTTCCGCCCTCAGTACAAAGGCGCCAACATCCAGCTCCTGGACCTCCCCGGCATCATCGAGGGCGCGGCACAAGGTGGGCTGGGGCAGAGTGCAGCGCTGTCCCTGGTTGTCGGAAGTGGCGTGGCTGATGTGGGGGTCACCGGGACCCCGGGCTCCCTCACCCCGTTTGCCAGAAAGGACCGGCTCCAGTTCACATGCCGGCACACACCAGCTTTGTGTCCTGGGCCAGTGATTGAGCATCTCTAGGCAGAGCCTGTTTCCTCATCTGTGAAACAAGCCTGGTCACAGCAGGCTCACCGCACAGCTTCAGGGACCGAGGGAGGAAGTGGCGGGGCCCACAAGGAGTAGCAGTGGGAGAGGGCCACTGTTCCCTGTACCCTGTCCCTCCCCTGGGGGCGGTGGTTCCTAAAACATGTCTGTGTGAGCAAAGCGGCCGTGGATGGAAGAACAGTGCTGGAGAGGCCACAGCGTCGGGTGGCACGCGACAGACACCATGGACACGAGTCCGAGCCAGGCACGGTGCACAGTAGCGCACACCTGTAATCCCAGTCCTTGGAAGGCTGAGACAGGAGGATTGCGGGTTCGAGGCCAGCCTTAACAACCTAGCGAGACCCTGTTTCAAAATAAGGAATAAAAAATAGGGCTGGGGGTGTAGCTCAGAGGTAGAATACCCCTGAGTTCAATCCCCAGTACCGCAAAAGAAAAAAAACAGGCCAGGGTGTAGCTGAGAGGTAGAATGCCCCTGAGTTCCATCCCCAGTACCACACAAAAAACAGGTGGGAGCCCAGGGGGTCCTGGGCCGGGGAGAGGTCGCCTGGGACCTGCCCACCTGCCACCCTCCCTCTGCCCACCCAGGGAAAGGCCGGGGCCGGCAGGTGATCGCAGTGGCGCGCACGGCAGACGTCGTCATCATGATGTTGGACGCCACCAAGGGAGAGGTGCAGAGGTCCGCGCGGTGGGCAGGGGTCAGGCTTCTATGTCTGGGAGGGCCCGTGCATGCCTGGGCTTGCGGTGGGTGGCCCAGGGGCGCCTGGCTGTCAGGTGGAAGGAGGGGCAGGTCTCTGGATGGGCAGCCCAGCACGCCTGGCCTGGGACCTGCTCTCCAGCCGTGTCCAGCTGGCACAAGGGGTCTCGGGCTGGCTCACTCCCATCTGTGGAGGTCTGGACGCCCTGGTCACTGCCCACGCCCTACTGGTCAGGGGCAGGACTGTCACCTGGTCACCTCGGAGGGGCCCGTGCGGCTGGCCTGTGCGTCCCCTCCCTACACGGGGTTGCTGGGGACGCTCTGGGCGTCGGGTTGCTGGGGACGGGTGGGGAGGGGCTCACGCGGCGCTCTGCCCAGGGGTCTGCTGGAGAAGGAGCTGGAGTCGGTGGGCATCCGCCTCAACAAGCACAAGCCCAACATCTACTTCAAGGTAGGCTCCTCGGCCTGTGGGGCGGCGGCAGCTGTGGGCCCCAGCGCTCGCGTGGAGGCTCAGGCCGCTGCCCCTCGGTCAGCGGCCCTCCTGTCCCTCTCTCCAGCCCAAGAAAGGTGGCGGCATCTCCTTTAACTCAACGGTCACGCTGACCCAGTGCTCGGAGAAGCTGGTGCAGCTCATCCTGCACGAGTACAGTATCCTTCCTGGAGGAGCGGTGGGCCCCAGGGACAGCAGGCCGCCCCGGCGTCCCCCAGGCCATCTGTGCAGCCACCGGGAAAGCGCCTGAGTCCTAGACGCTCCGGTGGCCAGGGGACATCTGGGAGAAAGACGAGACATTGTGAGAAACAGCCCCGTGGACTTGGGGGCGGGGGAGGCCGTGTGTACACCTGTTACTGGGGCCTGAGGCAGAGCTGCGCTCAGCGGGCGGAGGGACAGGGCGCCCATAGTCAGACCCGCGAGGGGAAGGGAGACAGGCCACCAAGCGGGGCGTGAGCCCCTGCTCCCAGAGGCAGGCTTGAGGGGCACACTGTCAGGCCGGCCTGCACATAGTTCTCCTGCACCAGAAACGGGGTTCCATGGAGATACTTTAGGGGTTCCAAAAGTATGGTTTTTTCCAAGCCTGATAGTGAAGAGGTAAATCATTTATTTATTTTGCAGTACTGGGGATTGAACCCAGGGGCATTCTACCCCCGAGCTACATCCCCAGCCCTATTTTATTCTTTGTTTTGAAATAGGGCCTCACCAAGTAGCTGAGGCTGGCCACAAACCCATGATCCTCCTGTCTCAGCCTCCCAAGTACTGGGATTCCAGGCATGCACCACCATGCCCGGCTCTTGAAAATTTTTATATATTGTGGTTTAGAGGGGGAAAAAATTAGAGAGCACCTCCAGATTTATTTTATTTTATTTATTTATGTATTTATTTATTTTTTGTGGTACTAGGGATTGAACTCAGGGGCAGTCTACCTTGAGCTATACCCCCTGCCCTATTTTTTATTCTTTATTTTGAAACAGGGTCTCACTAAGTTGCGGAGTGCCTCACTAGGTAGCTGAGGCTGGCCGCAAATCTGCAATCCTCCCATCTCAGCCTCCCAAGTATTGGGATTACAAGTGTGCGCCACCAAGCCCGGCTCACCTCCAGCTTTAAAATCTTGTAAAACCTCACAGGCAGACTGTGGCCAAGGCCCTTTCCAGCCAGTACCCTCCCTGCTCAGCTCTTTGGGGCTACTTGGGGGCTGGGGGTGCTACTACCCGAGTTGCCCTTCACCTGAGCCCCTCAGAGATCTTCAACGCGGAAGTGCTCTTCCGAGAGGACTGCTCCCCGGACGAGTTCATCGACGTGATCGTTGGCAACCGGGTGTACATGCCGTGCCTGTATGTAAGTGGCGCCCGACCCAGAATGCCCGCGGGTGGGCACCAGTGGCCCCACTGCAGCCTTTCCCTGCAGTGCCTGCCTGAGCTACCGTGACCTAGACGGCCGAAGCCTCGGTCCTGCCCCAGCAGGCAGGCTCCTTGAGGGAGTGGAGACAGCTAGGGCTGTCCACCCCTCACCTCCCTGGTGCCCCCGAGTCCCTTCAGCCATCCTGGCTTTGAGGCGCTCGGGTGAGCAAGAGTGGAGCCGCAGGCAGGTGCAGGCCTGGGAGGCCCTTTCCTGCCCTGCCCCCACCCGTGCCTTTTCAATTTCAGGTGTATAACAAAATCGACCAGATCTCCATGGAAGAAGTGGACCGCCTGGCCCGGAAACCCAACAGCGTGGTCATCAGGTGAGGTGCGGCTCCCGCCGCTCTGCTGCTCTTTCTCTGTGTTCCCATCCAGACAGACGGGCCTCCTGGCCGCCACCTCGAGGCCCAGCGTCTCCTGGGGGAGGGCCCTCTGTCCTGAGACCGGCAGCACCTCCCGCCAAAGTCCCTGTGGGATCCCCTGCGTCCTCCGCAGCTCCCCGCGTCTGTCCAGGATCCCGTCCCAGCCCCGGGCGTCTCCCAGGACAGGCCTGAGTCAGTCCCACCCAGGGGCCTCTGTAGAACTCGGTTGCACCGGCCCCGAGCGGAGGCCTGAGCGCTGAGGGTTCAGCCATTGTGGGTGGCCGGGGTGCCGACGGCTGGCGCATCCAGCTGCTATTAGGGTAACGGGCTTGTTCCCCGTGGGGCCGGCGAGGGCCGCACGCCTGGGTGCCCGTGCCTGGCCAGCAGGGGCCCCGGCCTCTGAGCCCCGAGGCCTCCGCCTGAGTAGCCCCTTCCCTCCAGCTGCGGCATGAAGCTGAACCTGGACTACCTGCTGGAGATGCTCTGGGAGTACCTGGCCCTGACCTGCATCTACACCAAGAAGAGAGGACGTGAGTCGGCCGCGCTGGCCTCCCCCTCCCCGGGCAGCCCAGTGTCTGTCAGCGGCCTCTCCCGAGCCGGTGTGGCCAAGTGAGCCGCGGCCCCACCGACCTCTGCAGAGGAGGGTCAGTGCTGTCCCCGGGCCCCAGCCAGGCGCATGCGCAGCTCCTGGGGACAGCCTTGGAGTTGTGGAAGTCTGTATCAACCCTGACCTGACCTTGTCAGCAAGGGACAAAAGACAGCTGTCTTTTGTCACCGTCGTCTACCTGTTCAGCTGTCTTTGTCACCGTCGTCTACCTGTTGAGTTGTCCTTTGCCGCTGTCTTTTTTTTTTTTTTTTTTTGCGGTATTGGGGATTGAACTCAGGGGCATTCTACCTCCGAGCTATACCCCCAGCCCTATTTTTTATTCTTTATTTTGAAACCGAGTCTCACTAAGTTGCGGAGTGCCTCACTAGGTAGCTGAGGCTGGCCGCGAACCCGGATCCTCCGGTCTCAGCCTCCCGAATGCTGGGATTACAAGC
>PVLC010013001.1:12972-42635 GCA_004027655.1 Graphiurus murinus | reverse complement strand
CTTTTTATTTTTTATTTTGAAACAGGGTCTCTCCAAGTTGCTGAGGGTCTCACTAAGTTGCTGAGGCTGTCCTAAACCTGTGATCCACCTGTCTCAATATCCCAAGTACTGGTATTACAGGTATCCGCCACCACCCCCAGCTTTCATTTGTTTTCTTTAACTTAAAAATATATCTTGGACACTTTTCCATACCAGGATATTACAAATAGCTGCAGAAACCTATTAATAGGTAAATTATGGCACATATATATAAGCATACATCAAGAAACATTCAGTTTATTTTTAGTTTTCTTGTACTAATAAAACACCCATATGTATGGGCATATGCATGTGTAAATATAAAAGGTACATGTGTGTACACATGTGCATTCTCAGAGTGTGGGCCACATACTACAGGTTGTCCCCCGAGCACCTTTCAGGCAATCGACAAGGTCAAAATCATTTTCATGGTGAAATTAAGACAACAGTTGCATTTTCACTGCATTGACATTTGCAACAGCAGCAAATGTTCTGACCTCCTAACATGAATCAAGGCAACAGACCAAACTATATTTACTAGTGATCACTATATCTTACTGCCACTCACTCATTCATATTAAAAAAAAAGAAATGTAACCGGGAATAGTTGTGCATGCCCATAATACCAGTACTTGGGAGGGACAGGAGGATCACAGGTTCAAGGCCAGCCATCTAGCTAAAGAAATCCCTATTTCATGTGGACTATGAACCAGTAGAGAAAGGTCATTCAGAATTCTTCCTAAATCAAAGGGAATATCAGCAGGGTCTAATCAAGATACCAAAACTATTCAGTAATTTGAACTGGGAAAGAAGTAGGTATTTATTAGAGAAGAGACAATAAATGCTTCAAAAAGAAAAATCTTTTATCAATGGCAACTCATACAAAAAGTTAATAGATAACAAAGACTGTAGTTCAATTTTACTGGAAAAAAGATGGATTATCTGAAAAGTGATCTTAGAACACATGTATATCCATCCAAAATAAAGTAAAATGAAGCATCTTCTGACATTTCATGCAAATAAAATTTTCTCGGGGATTAAGAAGATTTCTAAATTTATAATAATCATCTTGCAAGAAAATATAGGAATTGAGAACCACATCTAATCAAGACCAGAATCCCCAAATTGGGAGGGGGGATAAACATATAATTGAACATATAAAAACTGAACACATAAAAAATTGACAAAAGAAAACCCCCATTTAACATGCTCGTCACAAATGGTGCTGCCTGTGGTTCACAGCATTCACCAACTCCCTGAAGTCTAGGGGTAGGAAGATGGTGGATGAATTCAATAAAGCTCGTGTTTTCATGGAAGGAAAAAAAAAAGATAAACATTTCTAAAATATGTTTATATATATATATATATACACAGATACTTATGTACACACATGTATATATACAGGTTTGTGTGATTTGTATAAGAATGTAAGAATGTAATGTGTGTGTGTGTGTGTGTGTGTGTATAAATATATGTATATATATGTTTATACCAGGCATGGTGGTACACACCTGTAATCCCAGTACTTGGGAAGCTGAAACAGGAGAATTGCAGGTTTGAAGCTAGCCTCAACAACTTACTGAGGACTTCAGCAACTTAGTGAGACCCTATTTGAAAATAAAAAATACAACAGGGCTGGGAATGTACCTCAAAGGTAGACTACCCCTGGGTTCAACTCCCAGGATCATAAATAAATAAAATAAATAAATAAATAAATGCATTTTTACTAACTCTCACTGCTGGAAGGAGCTTAGAGGCAAGTTACAATGAACATACTGCACAAAACATATGTTCTCTGCAGCAACCAGGGTCCAGCCAGAAAAATGGAATCCAAACAGCAATTTGAACATTAGTATCTTAAAAGTAATTATTAACTCTCCCAGTAACAAAATAAACATACCAATTTCAGAAAACCTAGAGAAAACAATAGGAAAAAGAAAATATCTAAGCACCCCTTAATCCTACCACCCAAAAAGCTTTTGCTAACATAATGGTTTGTATCCTACTATTCTTTTTTCTTTGTAAATGTACACTTCAAACATTTATAAAACAAACACACACAAAAACAATTATTAAGTATTTACTCAATATTAACTATTTAGAGGAAATTTAAAAAAAGAACTTAGCAATGCCTGGCATTGGAGAGGGGGAAACAAAGGGAAGTATCTGGAAGAGGCACCTCCTTTGCAGACTGGAATTCAGATCTCACTGGAGACAGTGTGCTGCAGCCCGCTGGATCAGAAAAGTTAACTGCCCCAGCCACGGCTGTTCTATATGATAGAAGGGCCAGAATTGATGGACAAAAAAATCAGGCTGGGACTGGAAAGCAGGAAGCTCTCTGCCGTGGTGCCAGCAGGCCCAGGCTGGCAGGCAGAGAGCCTCAGGCAGGAATCAACAAGATTTAGTAGAGGATGAGTTCCACTAAGTATCCCATACTCACCACTGGCAGCTCAAAGCAAGAGAAACAGAAGCGCTCCAAAGCTTTACCTCCTAGAGTGTCCCTCCAATACCTTCTAGTGACTAAGCTCATCCACGGCTACTGGAAAAAGAGGTCCAACAAGGCAATGAAGGGAAGATTTCAAGCTGAAATGCAATAAATTGATCCCTGGCATAGTGTCTAATGCAACTGCCCACAAAAGGCAGAGGCTCCTTAAAGAAATGGCAGATTCTAGGGTTGAAGAAGAATAAATTCAAGCCGAACAATGAACATCTTGTTCCACCTTAAAATAGAAAGTACTAAAATAAAAAAAGAAAGAAAAACTGTGATCAAAGCAAGTTACAAGGACATAGAAGCCAGATTTTAAAAGCTGATCAAAGATAGGACAATTTGAACATCAAAATAATTAAGTACATTAATGAATTTTAAACTACTAGGGGAGAAATGAGTATATAAATCCAAATCAATAAGAGGTAGATGGACACATTCAGATATAATATATAGATACACAGATATAGATACACAGATAGATAGATAGATAGATAGATAGATAGATAGATAGATAGATAGATCAAAGCTACACAGATAAAGGGAAAA
This sequence comes from Graphiurus murinus, assembly GCA_004027655.1. NCBI lineage: Eukaryota > Metazoa > Chordata > Mammalia > Rodentia > Gliridae > Graphiurus > Graphiurus murinus. The sequence continues at coordinate 39,583 of PVLC010013001.1, read as the reverse complement.
GAGAGGATAATAGCAAATAAAGAGGAAATGTGGGAATTGGAAAATCATTATTCTGGAACCAACATATAAACATTGTTTCATGCAAGTATCATCAATGGATGCTAAATTTAAGAGGCAATTCCACAGAAGAGCAGGATATTTTTATGACCTTAAAAGTTCTCCCCAAGGTTACTCATTAGCTGGCTTCATTAAAGGAAAACACACACACACACACACACACACACACACACACACACACACACACACCTTGAGTAGTCTTAAAAATACCTCCCCATAAGTTATCAGGTTCTAATCCCTGGAACCTATAAATGTTACTTTATTTGGAAAAAGAGTCTTTGCAAATGTGATTAAGAATACTGAGATAGGGAGATTATTCTGGATTACCAGATTGGGCACTAAATGCCATCACAAATGTCTTAATAAAAGAGGCAGTGGGAGAGTCCTCAGAAAGGGCACAGAGAAGTTTGAAGATGAGGGCCTCGAAAATTGAAGTGATGTTGCCACAAGCCAAGGAATGCATGCAACCACCAAAATATGTAAGAAGCAAGAAGCAGATTCTCTCCTTCGGCCTCTGAGTGTGTAGTGCTCATAACTTCATTTCAGCTTAGTGATAACTATTTCAAACTTATGGCCTCCAGAAGGGTAAAAGAAAATAAATCTCATATATGTACAGAACATCAATGAAAGTGTTTTTATTTATTCTTCCCTCCCCCCACCCAATCTATCCTAGACCCCCTCCATCACTCCACTGGAGTTTCTCCTCCTTTATCTAAAATCCCTTTTGTATCATGATTACTCCCTAGCTTCTACAGATGAGAGAAAACATTTGACCCTTCACTTTCTATGACTGGCTAATCTCACTTAACATAATGTTCTCCAGGTCCATCCATTTTCCTGCAAATGACATTTTTCTTCTTTATTGCTGAGTAGAATTCTACTGTGTGTATATCCTAATAATTCTGTAAACCATTCATCTGTCGATGGATACCTAGGTTGGTTTCATAATTTGGTTATTGTAAATTGTGCTGCTATAAACATGAATATGCATGAATCACTTCAATATTCTGATTTCAGTTGCTTTGAAAGGATACTTTTAAAGTATATGATACTTTCAAAGTGGTATGGCTCCATCATATGGTGGATCCATTCCCAGTTTTTGAGGAATCTGCACACTGATCTTCATAATGGCTGCACTAATTTCAATCCCACCAACAGTGTAGAAGAGTTCCAATTTCCTCACATCCTAGCCAGCATTTATTGTTTGAATTCTTGATGCTCACCACTCTAATTGAGATCAGATGGAACCTAGTATAGTTTTGATTTGCATCTCCCTGGTTGCTAATGATGTTGAACACCTTTTCATATATTTATTGGTCATTTGTATTTCTTCTTTTGTGAAGTGTCTATTTAGTTCAATTGCCCATTACTTGTTTGGGTTATTTGTTTTTTTAGTTTAAGTCTCTTAAATTCTTTGTATATTCTAGATACTAGTCCTCTTTCGGAGGAGCAGCTGGCAAAGATCTTCTCCCATTCTGTAGGATCTCCCTTTAGACTCCTTTGCTGAACAGAAACTTTTTAATTTAATGCCATCCCATTTATTAATTCTTGTTTTAATTTCCTGAGCTTTGGGGGGTCTTATTGAGGAAGTTTCCACCAGTGCCTATATGTAAAAACATGGACCACTTCACAAATTTGTGTGTCATCCTTGTGGGGGGACCATGATAATTTTCTTCATATCATTCCAATTTTAGTATATGTGCTACCAAAGCAAGCACAGTTTCTGATGTTTTAAGCCACTAGAGTAGTCAGCTTTTCATCGCTGTGACCAAAACATGTGACATAAACAACTTAAAGGAAGAAAGATTTGGCTTGTGGTTTCAGAGGTTTCGGCCCATAGTCAGCAGGCTCTATTGCTTGACATCCGAGGTGAGGCACAACATCATAGCAGAAAGGCATAGTGTAGGAAAACTGCTCAGCTCATGCCAGTGGGAAGCAGAGAAAGAGTGTGGAAGGGGACTTCCTCTAACTGTGCCCCATCTGCCTACAGTTTCTACCTCTTCTGAGTAGTCCATTCAAATTATTAATCTATCACATGGATTAATCCACTGATGAGGTTACAGTACTCATGATCCAATCACTTCCGGAAATTCCCACCCCTGGACACTGCTGCACTGGGGACCAAGTCTTTAAATCCATGAATTTTGGGGGGACATTCCAGATCCAAACTATAAGAGCCAAGTTTGTGATAGTTTGTTATGGCAAACACAGGAAGCTAACACACAGTGGAAAAGTTGGGCAATACCCTGACCAGGTAACACAAATTTGTATCACTGATGAGGGGCAGATAGACATCATGTGTCTTCAGATGTGATACTCTTAGAAGGACGCCTATGTAGTATCCAGCCAGCAATAATTCATAACCTAAAACTGAATATGAGGAAACACCAGAAAACCTAAAATGAAGATCACTCTTTTAAAAAATGGTGGGGAGGTATCAGAGCAAATTTATTCTTCAAAAATACCAATGAAATAAAAATAAACAAAAAGGCTAAAGAAGTGGTCTAGATTAAAGGAGACTAAAGAGAAACAAACAACTAAAACAAATGCTAGTCCTTTAATGGATCCTATACTAGAGAAGAAAAATAACATTTTTACGTGAATGGTCAAAATTAGAAAACAGATGGTGGATTAGATCAAAGTATTGTCATTAATGTTAAATTTACTCAAATTGATAACTAAACTCTGTTGTTGGTGTAGAATATTCCTATGCTTAGGAAAGTCACACTGACATGCATAGTAGTAAATGGCCATGAAATTTGGAAATTTACTCTCAAATGGCTCAGGGGAAAAAGTTATGTATATATGTTTTACATTTATATATGTACACAGAAAAAGAGAAGAATATAGAACAAAACCTTAAGCATAAACAAATGTGGTTTTTAAAGCATATTGGCATTCTTATACTAATTTTTTTTTTTTGTAGTACTGGGGATTGAACTCAAGGGTGTTCTACCTCTGAGCTATACCTCCAGCCCTATTTTGCAATTTTTTTTTTTAAGCTTGAAACAGGGTCTCACTAAGTTGCAGAGGATCTCGCTAAGTTGTTGAGGCTAGCAATCCCAAGTACTGGGATTACAGACATGTGCCATCATACCTGGTTCCTATTCTTACTCTTCTGTAAGTCTGAAACTTCCTCACCTCCTCAAGCTACCTCAAGAACATGGCTACGGGTTCTTACAACATGGCAACCAGTTCCTCTTAAAACATATGACAATTTTAATCTTTTTAGAGAGCATTCTGTTTGAATCTTTCTGAAGTCTTAAAAAAGACAAGTTCACACTGGGCTTCATCTTTAAGAAATGTCTCCCCAGCAGTGTCCTAGAACTGAATTCTGTTCATAAATAATTTCTTCTTTTTAGCATTGTTTCTTATCTGGAAAAACAGCATTTTCAAAACAAGTTCTAGATCCTTTTTTGTTTAATAATTCTTACTTTAATTCCTCTCTGTCCTCTCCCATTTTACTATAAGTAGCAAGAAGAAATCACATCATACTCTGGTTGGAAATCTCTCTAGCTAGATTAACCAGCTCATTTGGTACATTTCCATTTCCTACTTTCCACAGAACCACAGACAACAATGCTGCTAAACTTTCTGCAACCACATAAAAAGGATCCTCCCTTTCTCTAGTTTCCAGTAACATTTACCTAACTTTCCTGCAAATCCTCACCTGCAGTCTTACCAAAGACCTTGTGGTTTCTATTAACTCGTTCTGCAAGGCTCTTCAGGCACTGGCTAATACTCTCCTCAAAGTCCTCAGCTCCTATCAAAACCACTCTCCACATTAAGGCAGCACCTCACTTCAGGTAACAAAAGCTACTAAATTGTTATTGCTGTGTAACAAATTACCCCCAAATGTAGTAACCCACCATAATGAACAGGTGAGATAGCACTTGTTCATTCTGAGGGTTCAGAATCCCAAAGTATCTTGGCTGGTGACTAGCCCAGGGCCCCTCAGGAGTTTACAGTATCTGTCGGCCAGAACTGCAGTCATTTTAAAGCTTGACCATGACTGGAGAATCTGCTCCTAAATGCATTCACATTGTTGTGGCAGTTTCCATGTTCACTGACCGTTGGCTGGAGACCCCTGTTTCTCACCATGTGGGCTCTTCATGGGCTGCCAGTATCCTTATATAGCCCTCAGAGCAAGTTAGAGAGAGTGAGACCTCTTCAGAGATAAGCCATAGTCTGTTGTAACCAAATCTCAGAAATGACATACCATCATTTTTGCTACAATCTGGGACAGGAAGAAACAAAGATGTGAATACAAAGGGGACAAGAATCACAGGTGGCCATCTTGGAGGTGGCTACCACAAAAGGCATTGTCAAAATATTTAGCTGTCTAAAATGGGACATGATTTGATTTAATGGTGTAGTATAAAAAATGCTTCAGCCGGGCGTGGTGGCACTTGGGAAGCTGAGACCAGAGGATCCAGGTTTGTGGCCAGCCTCAGCTACTTAGTGAGGCCCTCCACAACTTAGTGAGACCCTGTTTCAAAATAAAGAATAAAAATAGGGCTGAGGGTGTAGCTTGGAGGTAGAATGCCCTTGGGTTCAATCCCCAGTACCACAAAAAAAAAAAAAAATGCTTCACTTAAACATTCGTATGTTGGCACAGTAGGTGTCACAATTAAACCTTGGGGAACATATGTAATTTTGATAAACTACTTGACTCTATAATTAACAAAATTTGTGTAATTCTAATAATATAAATTTTATAAATGATGTTTATTAAACTCCAGCTTTGAGAATCATCCTATACATTAAGTTTTAATTACTAAACAGACTGATGAATGTTAAAATATAAGTAAAGATTTCAAAAGTTAAGTGGTAAAAAGGGGCTAAACCGGCTGAGGAAGGACAAAAATGCTGCTGGAATTTTCTTATGAGGATAAATGATATCCTTAGTTATATAATAAGAAATAGCAATATAATCAATAGAGAAACTAGTTAAGTTAAATAAAACAAAAACAGAAAAGACTACATTTGGTTATCCCTAGAAGCAAAACCGGATAGGAGGACAAGTAAAGCAGGAAACTTTTTATTATAAATTCTTTTATGCTAGCTTTGTTTTGATTTGGTTTTCATTTTTATCTGCTATATGCCTATATAACTTTAATTTTTATAGTTATTCTTATATAAAAGGATACTGTTATAATTATTTGAAAACAATAAGGCAATAGGCACAAAAAAAATCACAAAAATATACATATCCCTTGACTGAGCAATTCTATTCCAATAATTTAATAACTATACATCATACAGCAATATTAATTATAATATTTCAAATAGAAAAAACTAAAAATAATATATATTGGTTAATAAATTATAATACATATAAAAACTGGAATTCTATGTACCTATTAAAGTTAAATAATGTAGATTCTTTTTTTTTTTTCTTTAACAGTACTGGGAATGGAACCCAGGGGCATTCTACCTCCGAGCTACACCCTTAGCCCTATTTTTTATTCTTTATTTTGAAACAGGGTCTCACTAAGTTGCAGAGGGCCTCACTAAGTAGCTGAGGCTGGCGGAGAACCCGGATCCTCCTGTCTCAGCCTCTCAAGTACTGGGACTACAAGCGTGCGCCACCACGCCCAGCATGTATTGACTTGAAAAGACAATATGCCATTAAGTAAAAAGAGGTTACAAAATCATATACAGCAAGATTCATTTTTTGAGATTTATATGTATAAACAGGTAAAGAAGCACACACATACCATATGTACAAAAATGCACTCCCACATCAAACAGCGTCTAGAATATGCCAAAGTATTATACTACCAAGAAAACAATATTATGGTTGAATTTTTATTTCCTTTTAAGTATTTTTCTATATCTTGTTATCTGCATATACCACTGTTATAATCATATATATATGTATATCCTATATATATTATTCTACATATATCTACCCTAAAAAATAATGTGCATATGCTTTGACTTTGCAATTCCACATGCAAAAACTGATTGTAAAAAAATCATAGAATGAAATGCTGTGTCCACATAAGAACATTTATGATAGTTATAAAAAGTGAGAATATTTTTTATTTTAAGTTAGAGGCTTAGAGAAGAGCTTCCTGGAGCTGAAACAGTGGCCTCTGAGGAAGGCACTGTGGTGCTAGGATCTCCTGTAGTTCATGGGCCACAGGGAAGGTGCTGCTCAGAGAGGCAGTGAGCTAACAATGAGCTACTTCTGGAAATACAGGAAAACGACAAAAGAAAATCAACTATAGCCATGGAAACAAATGACAGCTGTCAGGGTGAAGAAGTTTGCTGCTTCAGGTTAGCAGGACCACGAAGTAAACCAAAAGAGCAAGTCTCTTCTTCCAACCTTTCAGTCTCCCTCTATTGCCCTTTTTCCAGAACTGACAGAAAACTGGACGGTTAAAAAAAAAAAAAAAAAGAGATTCGGATTACAAAAAAAGGTATAACAGAATGGATTTATATGTAAGAGACAGTAGATTAATTAATCAGTAACAATAATAATAATGACAAAGCAACTACCAGTTACTGGACCTTAACTATGCACCAGCCACTGCTAAATACTTTATACACATTACCATTTAATCCATATGTTATTATGCCCCTTGTAAAAATAAGAAAACATGGCCAGGCATGGTGGCTTGCTCCTGTAATCTCAGTACCTGGGAGGCTGAGACAGGAAGATCGCAGATTCAAGGCCAGCCAGCCTCAGCAAATTAGTGAGGCCCTCAGCAATTCAGCAAGACCCTGCTTCAAAATAAAATAGGGTTGGGAGTATAGCTCAAAGGTAGAATGCCCCTGGGTTCAATCCCAGTATAGAAGGAAGGAAAGGAAGGAAGGAAGGAGGGAGGGAAGGAGGAAGGAAAGAAGAGAGTAAGGGAGGGAAAACAGGGAAACACACCAAGTACTGTGTTCATGTATGTTTGCATCGTTTTGAACTTCACTATGATGTATAATTAAATGCACCCATAAAAGTATAAGCAGATTCTTTTTCTGCTTCGCTTGAAAAAAAAGATAAGAAAACAGGCTGAATAAAGGATCTGTCTCTTGATTAAATAGGTAGTAAGTAGCAAAGGTAGAATTCAATTCCATGTCCAAATGATCCTAAAACCCATATTCTTTTAGCTAATTAAAATCAACCCAAAGCTGCATCCAAAGAATTGACTGCTAAGAAAATCATGATAAATCTACATATACTATCATCAAGAAACACATTATATAAGACTATTCACTTAGGAAAGTAGTCCCAATAAATTGACATTTAAAAAAAACTTGCAAAACAATCATGTAACTATGTTCTTTGTTGTTATTGTTGTCATTTTGTGTGTGTTTTCCATACTTGCCATCTTTTCTATATCAAATAAATAAGTAGCCAGGCGTGGTGGCGCACGCTTGTAATCCCAGCATTTGGGAGGCTGAGACCGGAGGATCCAGGTTCGAAGCCAGCCTCAGCTACCTAGTGAGGCCCTCTGCAACTTAATGAGACCTGGTTTCAAAATAAAGAATAAAAAAATAGGGCTGGGGGTATAACTCGAAGGTAGAATGCCTCTGAGTTCAATCCCCAGTACCGCAAAAAAAATAAATAAATAAATAATTAAACCTATCAAATACAATTTTTCACTTAACTGGTCAAGGAAATGTTAGAAATCTAACGATTGTGAATCAATAGCATACCCAAAGCACCACCCCAAAATGTCCATTTTTGGACCAGGTATAACTCAAATCATAACTATTAATCCATATTTGAGAAAAATATCAGGGAAACATAAAACAAGAGTTTTTTTTATCCAAGAATTTTAGAACTGTAAGAATAATTGAACATCTTTTCTTGGATTCTAAAGTATTTTTATTTGTTTGGTTGGAGTTGGAATTATTGTTTCATGGAAGAGTAAATGTATTCTGTGTAAACAAAACTATACTGAGAACAGGAAATAAACAATTTCAAGTGTTTGATGAAGGATATGAATTATCTTAGTAAATAAAGGGGTTTCTGACTTTACAGTGTAGTATGTCAGGGTTCAGCTGCACCACTTTTTCCTACCACTAAGCTACATCTCCAGCCCTTTTTATTTTACTTTGAGACAGGGTCTAAGTTGTCCAAACTAACCTGAAACTTGAGATCCTCCTACCTCAGCCTCTCAAGTAGTTGGAATTACATGCTAACATGCCCACCTATAACTTTTTTAAAATTACTATTTCAAAACAATCACTTACCAAACACTATTCCTTTAGCAAATGGAGGAAAGAGTTCTGAATGCCGGAACAAGTTTTTGTGAATTTGCCATAGTTCTTTGTGAAGCTTCTTAAAATCACTGTATCTCTTCCATACAATTATCTGAAGAAAGAAAAATATTAAATGTGTATTTGACAACAAAACCATTTATGTTCCAATATTTTAACAGCCAATAATCTTCTCTTGAAAGTTTTCAAAATTGTCAGGCAAATCAAACATATGTTCTAACCCACAGAGGTAACTGTCTGAAATTAATAATTGCTTTAAAAATAAAAAGCATCAATTTTCCTCATAATGTTCTGTTTTGGTTTTTAAATTTCATTTTAAACAAATTCTATTCTATTCATACTGGAAAAATATTCAACCTGGTACCAAAAAGTCTGTATTATATAAAATGTCACTTAATTTCCTCAAAAAAACAAACTGCTATTGGCGTGGAAATGAGTTAAATGTCAAACATGTATTCTGTCTCAAAAAATAACATGTTATAAAAACACAAAATAAATAATTTATGCAATTTTTAAACACAAAGGACATACTCAACATATACCTAAAAAAATAAATAAATAAACTGAGCAATGCTGAAGAAGAAATTCCTATTTAGCAATTAGTTAACATAAAATTTTGTAATTCATAACTCTTTTATAAATCTCAATTTAAACCAGTAAAAATATTTCTAGGGCAAGATGAATACTGATAAGAAGACCATTAAAACTAGTATATTTCAAAAGACAAAGCAGCAGCCTCCTAGATTAAGTAACACACAAAAGTATGTTGGCTTTTTTAGTCTGAATTATATAACCTCACTTGGATAAAATTAGAAAAATTAAACACAAAGAAAAGATTTGACACACAACTTTGATATCACTGAGTCAGCCCTTCAGTCTCCACAAAATAGGATAAAACTGAATTTCAAATTGTTATTTAAGTGTACTGGGTCCTTGGCTTCTTTTCAGCCTAATCACCTTACTTCTAATGAATCTTCAGTGTTTTCATGTACAACTGAGTATGACATTAATAATCAAAGAGCAGCCCAGACAAAACAAAAACAAAAAAAAAACCTTCTCTTTTTTTTTTTTTTTTTTTTTTTTTTTTGGTGTGTGTGTGGTACTGGGGATTGAAACCAAGGGCTTCTATCTTTGAGGTACACCCCCGCCCTTTTTATTTTTGTTTTTGAAGCAGAGTCTCACCAGGTTGCTGAGAGTCTCAGTACGTTGCCCAGGCTAATTTCAAACCTATACATTTCCTCCCTCAGCCTCCCAAGTAATGCAATTACAGGTCAGGTATGAGCCACCTTGCCTGGCTGCTATAAAATTCTTTATCCAATTTTGTCATACAATCAAAAATTCTACCTTGATTAATATTGTCCTTGTTTTAAAAATAGTTATAATCCTAGGAGGCTAGGGAGCTCGTATGAATTAGTAAACAAACTGCTTTCTCCTGGTGTTTGCTTTCACTCATTTACACAATAAAAAGTCACCAAAACAAGTAATTTCACAGCCCTACTTTGTGCTAGGCACCAAATTGTCAAGAAGGATGAAAAGATGAGAAACATGGCCTCTGCCTTCAAAGATTTCATAGCCTAGTTAGGAGGAAGAAGCTACACGATACATACATCACAAGGCAACCTGGTAAATGTGGAGGGGCAGAGCAGTGTTACAGAGGGAGTCGAAACCAGGCTGGGTATCAGAGAAGGCCCCACAGAAAGTGTTATCTGAAAGGAAGCAGTCATCAGAGCAAAAATATACAAGAGAAAGGGGAGTCTGAGGGTGAAGTGCTTTAAAAAGTCAGAAATATGCCAAAGGTATACTACTAAAATTTTGTCTTTGCAATTAACTGGGTAACTGGTGGTACCATTCCCTCTGGTGAGAAGCAAGAAGAAACAAGCTCCACTTTAGATGTCTGGTTGAGATGCATGTGGGGCATCTAATCTAGCAGGTGCACAGGATACACAGACTTGGAGCTTAACAACAAAATTATTAATTTTGGAGTCATCAGGGATAGGAAGTAATCACTCAAGAGAAGTTCTTAGTGTTCCTAACGAGGCGACGATTCTAACAACAGAATGAAGGGGAACTCTAACACCAAAGAACCAAGCAGAAGTAAGGAACAGAAAACTAAGTACAAAGTATTAGAGAATCTTGGCTGTGCTGGGAGATAGGCCACTGGGATACAAAAAGATTTTATTTTCAAATGGAAGTGAATGAAACAAAGCTGACAGCAAAGAATAAATAGATCCAATAAAAGGTAAAACAAGAGGAAGTGATGGGATCAAGCCAGCACCTGAAAGCCTAACATCTCAGGAAAGTGAGACTACGGGTCATTTTAGCTATTATACTTTTCACTTCTCTATAATTTCTAATATTGATACATGCACATAATTCTGTCATTTAAAAAAGTATTGATTTTCTATTTAAAAAATATATCAAGTTAAGGCAGCACTACACTGTCTAGGGATCAGGAAGATTATGGGTGATGGGCTTATAAAAGCAATGTCTTGCCAGGCATGGTGGCGCACACTTGTAATCCCTGTACTTAGGAGCCTGAGACAGGAGGATCGCAGGTTTAAGGCTAGCCTCAGCAACTTAGTGAGGAGGCCCTCCACAACTTAGTGGGACCCTGTTTCAAAATAAAAGATAAAATAGGGCTGGGGGTCTAGCTCAGAGGTAGAGTGCACCTGAGTTTAATCTCCAGTACCACTTGGGGTTGGGGGGCAATGTCTTTTACAAGGTAAATACCATTATGAATGAGGTATTACATAAGGTTAAGGCCATTACAAGTCTTAAGGGGAAATTTTAACAATTTAATCATAGAAATTATTCAAATACCAGGATATAAAAACCAATACATAATCTATCAGAGCAAGAAGTATAACTGCCACTGCCGACATGAAGATATGTGCTTCTTCACGGTGCCTTCATACATTCACTCTACATTCCTTACTAGGACTGTAGAACGGAAACACCTCAAGGATATTGCAAAATGTCACTGACTCCTTTTTTTCTTATTCCTTTTAAATTCTGAAGTTTCCATAGGTCCTCAAAATGGAATAATGAACAAAAGTATACTTCTAACACATCAGCTAGTACTAATATTTATATCTGGACTACAAAATGTCCCCAAAGACATATAGAAAATTATTTTCTCTAATAACTGTCTTGATATTTTCCTTTTGGAAAAATAATTGTATAACATCTATTGCTTTATTGAACCACACCTGCAGATTTTCTTGTTCATTAAAGTCACTCTGAAGAAACTTCATCAATGAAATATTAATTCTGTGACAACCACATATGGACTATAAACTCAATAAAAGCTCAATTTTGATTAAAAACATTCCCTTAAATATTGTTTACATGAAATAAATGTTTCCTTTTCAGGTAATCTTACTTAATGGCACCAAAATTTTTTGTAGCCCTATATTTTACAAAATCATCCAATTCAATAACTTTCTCCTTTTAACTCTCATATAGTATTTAAAATTTGCCAGGTCATCTTTTCTTGCAAGCAGTATCGCTACCATACCACTAGCTTAGGGATTTTCTTTCCCTCTATTCAAGAGCATTTTCTTTCCCTTGATATGCTTCTCAATATGCACCTATTTTATAAAACTATTTTATGAAATAATGTAAAATTTAGAGATTTCTGATATGAAACATAAAACATCCTATCTTAGTTCTTTTCCTTTCCCAAACTTCATCAGTGAAATATGCTGCCTAAAGAGAAAAGGCTACCAGTTACTATTTTAAAAGGTGAGAAAGAGAGTGCAACACCATCTCCTTCCTCATCCTTATGCAGGCTGCTCATGTTCTAGAGAATCTACTGAATGACAGGCCACAGATTAACTATTTCTTTGTCTCTTTTTTCTAGTACTGAGGAGCACTCGACCACTGAGCTGCATTCCCAGCCCTTTTTAAATTTTCATTTTGAGACAGAGCCTGGCTAAGTGCCCTGTCTGGCCTTGAACTTGCAATCCTCCTACCTCAGCCTCCCAGGTAGCTGGGATTATCTTGTTTTTCTTAATAAATAAAAAGTTAAAAGAAATTTTAAAAACACTTAAAAAAAAAAAAAAACTATCCCAGATCATTGTAGTTTACTACATGTGAATTTTTTTAGTTTTCTTAAGAAAACATTGAGATTTGGTGGCATGTGCCAATGTATATACAAAAGAAAAACAACAAAACTTCTCAAGTTTTATAAGGATGGCACATTATTGACCCTGTATTTGGTTGGATGAACAATACCTTTACTAGTCCTCAAATATTCTTGTGAAGCCTAACTAAAGCAGTAACTAAACAAATTAGGAGACCAAGAAAGAAAGTGAAAGGAAAGGACATGGAAACAGTCTGAGTGGTGAGTTCCTCTCCTAAAGAAGAATTCCAATGTTTAAATAAAATAAATGAGAAGATAAAAATATATAATTTCAAGGTTATTCTATATTTTAAGAAACAAACTAGACAGGAGAGTTTTTTTTTTAATTTATACCATTTCTAACAAAGGACCATGCAATTGTCTGTCTAAAGGACACTTACAAGAGTTTTCTGATGAATGGTTCACCAACAGTTGTTATTATAAAAGAGTTTTCCCCAAAAAGGGATTGAGGAAATGGCAGAGAGTATGTTCATGGATAGGTTGGTTCAGGATTCTCCCTGGAAAAGGGGAACATCAAGCTACAAACTACAGCACAGCAATCAGACAACCAAGTCAAAGGAAACACAACCCGTGCTCAACTTTAACAGAGCTATAAATTTTCAAAAGCAGAATAGACTGGTTTGGGTTATTTATTCAACATTATCAGTAGAATTCTAAAGAATAGTTCATACTAACTAATCGATATGTAAATAGAAAGTACTTTAATTAATCAAAGGTATAAATTACTTTCAGTGGCATATATCTCCTTTTCTTTCAAAATACCAATGTTACAATATTCTTCTCGACTATTGGAGAAGGGAAGATATCTCAAAATCCATGAGGAAAACAGTATGAAATCCCTTTAAAATGTGTCTTTTATTGAACGTTTTAATCACAGGACAAAAACAAAGATTAGACACACCAAGAAATGATAATGCATAAAATTTAAATATTTTCTCAACCTAAGGTCACACACTCAAACCAAACAGTAACAAATAATCTACTTAAATGTATGAATCATGCCAGGTATGTCACTGAGGAGTAGTGGGGCCTGTGACTAAACGGAAATGTTATACCCCAATCTAAAGATTCTTAAATTCAGTGGAGATATGGGCCAACAACACAATTGCAAAATCAGGTCTATAAATTTACAGCATCTGTTTTAGACACTTTAATATGGAAAAAATATTATTTGTAAGTCCTTCTAGTCTTAGTGTAAATGAGCAGGGATCAAAATGAAATAAATCAAGAAACTTTAAAAGAAACAAGCTCCTCAGTAAGGATTCCTAAAGATAGGCAACAAGCACAGATTAATTACAAATAGAGTATTCAACAGTTTTAAGCAAAAACATAACAGGTTGGTATTTTAGAGAGAGGTAAAGAAGGGGGGAAAAAGGAAAAATATGCAAAGAGTCTGCAAAAGAACTACTAACTTAAAAAGTTAAAAAAGAAACATCTATACCTAAAGCAGTTTTCCAAGATGTCAAATGTAAATATAACATAAAAGTGCAAACAAATAGAGACGCATAATTTATTACTATAATCTTAAATTAATGCTAGTTATACCAAATACTTATTTTTCACTAAACAAGCATCATGATTTTGAAATGGGTTAATAGAAACCCCTAACTAATACTGAAATCTTACAAGTATTTGTTACCAAAATAATCATCACTATTAAACAGTCCTCTAATTCTTAATTACACATCTTAACACCTACTTAGTAGGTATGAAATAGAATACTTCAGCTACTGTATTGTAAACTAAAGATACTCTCCATACAAATACAAATAATTCAAATGGTTTCTTCAATAAAGTATTTAATTAAATTTTATCAAATATATAAAACGGAATTTTCATATGGATAAACATGTTACCTCCTGGACATCCTCTGGATTTCTTCGTGAAACAACCTAGAACAAAACATACACAGAAATATCTAATCATTATCAAAATTTAAAATTTTACATTTGTATAATTACTTCCAATAGTATTTGCATACAAAAGTTAATTTGCTTAAGAGAAAAATACTATATCACTTATAAAAACTCGGCAATACAAATATTTCATTTTCTGAAACACAGTAATATTTAAGGAAAAAATAAGTTAAAAATAAGTCCACGCGTATTATGGAGACTCATAAGACAATGCCTCCAGACTTCATTCTTAATTAATATAACTGTAACAAAGCTTATCTATCCCCGTTCCCAGCCTACATATAAATTTATCTGTATTATTTCTTATAACCATATGAATCTACAATTAGCTCAATAAAATTTGAATTTAAGAAAAGGTAGCCACAATGCTCAGACACACCAATGTCTGTGAGAAGTGATCACTGGCCATCAAATGAAGAAGAAGAAAACAAAAGTAAAATATATAAAAGCACTCAGAAACCAATAATCCTTCAACTAATATTCCCTATGAAGTGGCTAGGAGTGTGGCTGAGTAGCAGAGCACATGGTTAGTGTGCACAGGGCCTGGGTGTTCTCTCTCTCTCTCTCTCTCTCTCTCTCTCTCTCTCTCACACACACACACACACACACACACACACACACACAATGTGGAAAAATCCCACATTATATTAGTGTTATAAAATGTATATGATATAAATTTTGATTATATATACCATCTATATAAATGTTAAATTAATGAACTTGAAGCTACAATGATATATTTTGTAAAAATCAAACAAAAAGATACATCAAAAGCATTAAAATGGTCGTCTAAGGATGGGAGGAAGAAAATGGGTCTTTGATGGCCAATGACAATATACCAATTAAGATCAAATTCAACATTACTCCTGAAGTCCAAAACTGAAACAAAAATACAGGATTTAAAGTCACACAAACTTTGGTTGAAATTACATTCCTCCACTTAAGGCTAGACCTCATCTATAAAATGGGGACAATACCACCTGCCTGGCCTGACTATGATGACCATTAAATAATATAGCATGAACCCCATAATTTAAAAAGTTAGTTCCCTCTCTCCCTTACTACAAAGGTTAACTATCTTGGTAGGTCCCAATAGAATTCCAGAGAGCAGAGGCTTCCAGTTTTTTGCCACTCTATTCTCCAACTTTCAAAATATTTAAATTTGGTGAGAACTCTTAGCAATTTTTATTAATTTAGAACAGAGCTGTCCAATAAAACTCGGTGATGATGTGAAGAAATGTTTCCCATCTGTACTGTTCAGCACAGTAGCCACAGCCACATAATATGTGGCTACGGGGCCCTTGAAACATGGCTACTTCAACCAAGATACTAAATTTTTATTTCATTTAATTTAAATTTAAATAAAAATAGCCACCTGTAACTAAGGACTACCATATTAGACAATACAAATTTAGAATAGGAAATCAAAACAACCATACAGTATTCAAATCCCATTTTAACTATTAATTTCAATTATCAGCCTGCCCTCCCCCATATCTCTCTCTCTCTCTCTCTCTCTCTCTCTCTCTCTCTCTCTCTCTCTCTCTCTCTCTCTCTCTCTCTCTCTCTCACACACACACACACACACACACACACACACACATTTCCACATAATTAAATGTGGACATATTTTTAGCTAATTAGTATTTCAAAGAATTAAATTACTTAATTTTCCCTCGCATAAGCTCTTCTTATATTTTTATAAGATGAACTCATGAAAAGAAAAGTCATGGATAAGCAATCCACTAATAATCAAACCACCAAAATTAGTCAACACACTCAAAGTAAGCCTATTCAGGTAAATCTTACATTTTATAATTTGTCGTTAAAAAATCAAGAGATTTCCTGAATGTATAAATATCTGAAAAATCTTACTATTTTAATCTTCCTTAACACATGCAAATAATTTTTTTGGACAGAAGAAATTGTTAGTTTGGTATACATACTAGAAGCTTATTTTGGATTTTCTTCAGGTTCACTATTCCTGCAAATCAGATACATATGTTCTAAATATGCAAAATACATTAGCCATCCCTGACAATATACACAATTTTAAACCAACTTATAAGAAGTTGCCAATTTAATTATGATGTCTCAGCTATATTCCCAATGGCTCACATACTTATGCATGTACTGGAGCTACACTGGAGAACCTTGCCTCATGGAATTCACAATCTAGTGGTGCCACACAATGAACAGAGAACAGTAGTGTGTTAAGCAACAGACTGAGAAGGAAGCATTTCATCCTAGACCCTTCCCATAATAATGAATCCTCCCTGTCTAGACCACAGTGACATCTTAGAAGCAATCAAGAATGTGGTTTATGCCAGGCCTGGTGGCACACCCTATAATTCCACCTACTTGGGAGGCTGAGGCAGGAGGATCACACATTCAAGACCAGCCTGGGCAACTTGGTGAGACCCTGTCTCAAAATAAAATAAATAAAATAAAATAAGGATATATAGCTCAGCAGTACAGTACTTGTGTTAGCAACTGCAGGCCCCTGGGTTTCATCCCCAGCACAAAAACAAAACTAGTTTGTGATTTAAGACTTATAAAGTTTTCATCATAATAAGTATAAATTAGTTATTACCAAAAATACAGAAAACCAAACCAAAGTTGAAATATTCGGGGGGGGGGGGGAGTGGGGGTAGTGGGGATTGAACCCAGAGGTCTATTTTATTTTTTAAATAGCCCCTAGCCCTATTTATTTTTTAATTTTGAAACAGGATCTCACCAAGTTGCAGAAGGCCTCATGAGATTGCTGAGGCTGACCACAAACCTGAGATTCTCCTATCTCAGCCTCTCAAGTTCTAGGGTTAAAGGTGTGTGCCACTGAGCTCAGCTAAAGTTGAAGTATCCTTATACTACCTAAGTGATGGTCTTCATTTGAATTTTAGGATTATAAGAGGAACTACTCTTTGCCCTCCAAATGCTTCCTACATAAATAAGGAAATACACTTAGAGTTCAGAAAATTAAGTCAAAAGCTATCGGTAGCTATTTGTTGGGCAGAGATGTAGCTCAGCAGTAGAGCACTTGCCTAGGATGCACAAGGGCCTGGGTTCAACCCCCAGTACCAGGAAAAAAACAAAATTACACAAAACTATCTCTTAGGTATTAGGGATCCCTTTCCTCAACAGCACAAAGCTTAGAGAAGATCAAGTCTGGGAAGTGCTAATCTTTCATGATTCCTCTCTTTCCTCTTTGGTGCTTTTGCTTCTCTTTTGTACGTTCCTCTTCCTTCTTCCGCCACCTCCCACCACACACACACACACACACAATCACCTCCAAGAATCAGTTTTAGACTGTTAACATTCCAAGAATCATTAACATTCTAAGGTTAAGTCTTAGACTGCTTTTCAGCTTCCTTTTCATTATTAAGAGAGAGTCAATATGCTATCTAATTCTGTTCAAGGCACTGTGCTATGGATGGGGGAAACTCTGACTTTGCACATTTATATTTGCAAAATATTTTGTATTAGTGATTCATTGTATCCCCTCAAAAACCTGAGTGACTAATCTCACTTAACATAATATTTTCCAGTTCCATCCATTTTCCTGCAAATGATGTGATTTCGTTCTTTATGGCTGAGTAAAATTTCACTGTGTACATATCCCATACTTTTGTAATCCATTCATCTGTTGATGGACCTCTTAGCTGGTTCCATAGTTTGACAATTGTGAACTGTGTGGATATAAACATAGATATACATACATCAGTATGATAGTTTGGTTTCCATTCTTTTGGGTAGATACCCAAAAGTGGTACTGCTGGATCATATGGTAGGTTCATTCCCATTCATCTAAGAATCCTCCATACTGTTTTCCAAAGTGGTTGCACTAATCTGCAATCCCACCAACAATATATTAGGGTTCCCACTTCTCCACACCCTCACCAGCATTTGTTGTTGTTTGTGTTTTTAATGATTGCCATTTTAATTGGTGTTAGGTGAAATCTCAGTGTAGTTTTGATTTGCATCTTTCTGATTGCTAATGATGTTGAACATTTCCTCATACATCTATTGGCCATTTGCATTTCTTCTTTTGTGAAGTGTCTATTTAGATCATTTGCCCATTTTTAGATTAGTCAGTCACAAAATGTAAAAAATTGTATGTTCTCCCTAATATGCAGAAGCTAGGGAGAGAGTGGGTCATAAGAGGGACTCTAGACAAAGAAGGAGAAACCTTAGATGAGCAAAGAGGGTGACTTAACTGAAGGTGGGGGGGGGGGGGCAGAGAAACACCCTAATGCACATGATGCACTTTCACAAGCACATCAAAGTCAATCACTAAACTGAACATGAGAAGGAGGGAGAGGGAGGGAATAGGGCGGAAATTGGGGAAGGGTTAAATGAGAGATGTGTGCATGTATGCCCTTACCAGTCTGTACCTCACAAAGATGTATGATTACAATGCACCAATAATAAATAACAATAATAATAATATGTACAGTCAGCTCTCCACATCTGTAGGTTCCATCTCCATAGATTCAACCAACTACAGATAGAAAATATTAAAAAAAAAAATAAATTTTGTCTGTACTGTAAAAAAAAAAAAAAAAAAACTATGAGTTAGACAGAAGTGGTCATGACGAGTTCCCCTTTTACAGAAAAGAAAACGAGGTAATATAGAGAACGGTAGGGTGTAGCTGGAGAAGCTGGATCCCTGATGGTGCCACCTTGGTGATTATATATGGCTCCCTCACCCCTTGCCTGCTCTCTCTTGTTTCCAGTCTCCATGGTGTCAGAAGTAGAGCCCATGTGATCTCCTCCCCACTTTCTGCCACCTTGCCCTGAGATACACAGCCTCACCTGGACTGAACCCAGAATTTCTAAGAAAACTGTGAATAAATAAATGTTCCTTCCTCTAAGTTGTACAGTCAGATTTACTGGGATACAGCAGTAAGAATATTAAGACAAACTCTAAAACAGAAATGCAGTAAATTCACTAGATTGCAAGTACTTAGCATTTTTTTCTAAGTGAACTTCAATAGCCATAAAGTTCAGTCGACAAATTTTGCAGAAGTTTTAAAGCAGTAATTCCTCTTATTCAAAACTCACAAATTTCCACTGCAAGCACTACTAGTGTTTCAGTGAGTACCATACACATCTTGAAGAGCCTCACAGTATCAATAATTATTTATTGCCAAGTCATTCTGAAAAGTATCATCCTGAAGCACTGTTTCACAAACCATGCTGCAAGGAACACCCAGATTCTTTAAAATCAGTGCTCTCAAAGGAAGAGCTTAATAATCAATTCAATTTATATTATGTTATAGTTAGATTTTTTTAAAAAGTCCCCTAAAGAGCTCATTTATTAATGCTTAGAGCTGAAATAATTGAGTTATGAGGGTTGCAATCCCAGCAGTGGATAAATCCACTATCATGGATTTATCTGAATGGTAGCCAGTAGGTTGTGGCTGGAAGAAGTGGTCCCTGAGGGTGTGGCCTTGGGGATCATATATGATCCCTCCTCCCCTGGCTCTCTCTTTTACTTCAGGCCTCCATGATATGAGCTGCACAGGCCATGTGCTCTTGTGCCTGCTCGCTCTCTCTGTCTCTCTCTCCTTCCCACCACCATGCCCTGAGATCCAGTCTCACATGAGCTGAACCCAAAATGTAAGAAAATAAATCTTTCCTCTAAGTTACATGATCAGGTTTTTAGATTATGTCTGTGAGACAGCTGACCGGCGCAGAATTTGGTGACAAGGAACTGGGGTTACTGCTATATCTAAGTCTACCATGATGACTGTGACTCTTTGGAACTCATTTGTGAGAGGAAACTGGAAGGGCCAGAATGTGACTAGAAAGGTGAATGGTAAGCCGGGCGTGGTGGCGCACGCTTGTAATCCCAGCATTCGGGAGGCTGAGACCGGAGGATCCGGGTTCGAGTCCAGCCTCATCTACCTAGTGAGGCACTCTGCAACTTAGTGAGACTCTGTTTCAAAATAAAGAATAAAAAATGGGGCTGGGGGTGTAGCTCGGAGGTAGAATGCCCCTGAGTTCAATCCCCAGTACCGCAAAAAAAAAAAAAAAAGAAAGGTGAATGGTAGAAATTGTGCTCAGTAGAACTTGGAGTGCAAAGATGACTCCATAGGGAGATGGAAGAGAGGCAAAGAAATTTGCATTTTGCCCATGTCCTGAAACTCTGTGTGAGGCTGAATTTAATGATGGACTGATTAATAAACTGGCAGAGGAAGTCTCAAAACAGCAAAATATTTAAATTGCATTACGGATATTAATGTCTGCATTCAGCAAACTATACACCAAATTTCCAGAGCAGAAAGTAAAGAAGAGATTTTATAGATCTGCAGTTTGGCTGGAAAGGCAAATGTAAAACTGGGGCTCAGAGAGATGATGTCATGGAAGGAAGTTAGATGGCTGAAAGGAAGGAGAAAGTGGTGGCTGTGATGGAGGCCGGGCCAGCAATGACCAAGATGGAGGCAGCAGACAGACTTGGGGCCAGTGGTCACCTGGATGGAGCAGGTCCAAAGGCTGTGACTAAAAAGGCCCCAGGGGCAATGATCAAGGAGGGCGTGACTACCTTTTCTGTTGGCAGCCCATTTCGGAGCCCAGATAATGCTGGCTTTGCTAGAAAAAGGGGGCCGTTCAGGCTTCCCCCAGATTTTAAAGTAAGGCCTAGAAGCCAGGCAATGTGTGGTAGGGTCGGAATCCCTGCAAGCAGGCCCAAATGGGACACTTTGTTAAGCTGTGAGGGTGAGGTCAAGCTTGCAAGAAAAACCTCTGGGATTTAGAAGCACCAGAAATGTGGAACGACCAGGAGGAAAGGCTGCTGGCTTTGAGCCATGAAGCAGGCTGGAAGAGGCAGTAAACTACCCATTGCAATCAGCCAGGCCACAGGGTGGGGCTGCAAGGGTTCCTTGGACATCTCTTCTCACCACATGTGCCCTGTGTGTCAGAAACAGAGCTGTAAGATCAAATGCTGGAACTGGTAGATTTCACTACTATTTTAGTCCCATGCCTTCTTTCTATGGCCCTACTCCTTCCTCCCTTTGGGAGTGCAAATGTTTACTCTTTGCCATGGCATACTGGATGCATGTAACTTGGTTTGCTTGTTTGTTTTGTTTGTTTGTTTGTTTTTGGAACTGGGTATTGAACCCAGGAACATTCTATCTTCGAGCTACACCCCTAGCCCTATTTTTTATTCTTTATTTTGAAACAGGATCTTGCTAAGTTGTGGAGGGCCTCACTAAGTAGCTGAGGCTAGCTGCGTACCCAGATCCTCTGGTCTCAGCCTCCCAAGTACTGGGATTACAACCATGTGCCACGACGCCTGGCTGGTAACTTGCTTTTTATTTTGATCTTTATTGTCTTTTAAAAGGATCACAAGAATTTTTCACTTTGAGTCTCAGAGAAGACTTCAGACTTAGTGACTTTTCAGCGATCCTGAAGATCGTGGGAAACTCTTGGAGAGGACTGGGCCATGAGCTCTTTAGGGGCCAGGGGCACAATGTTATAGATTAAAAAAAAAAAACAAGTTCCCTAAAGAGCTCATTTACTAATGTTTGAGGCTGATATAATCGAGTCATGAGGGTTGTAATCCCAGCAGTAGATAAATCTATTGTAATGTATTTATCTTGGTGGTGGCCTGGGCTGGCAGGGTGTGGCTGGAGGGAGTGGGTCAAAGAGGGTGCAGCCTTGGGGATTATACATGGTTCCTCCTCCCCCTGCATGTGCTTCCAGTCTCCATGATACAAGGAGCACCACCTATGTGCTCTTCCTCTGTCTGCTTCCCACCCCAATGTCCTGAGATCCATGGCCCCTGGCCTCACGTGGACTGAACCTAAAACCATTAGAAAATAAATCTTTCCCCTAAATTAACTGGTTAGATCTTTAGATCATGGCTGTGAAAATGCTGACAGGAACATCTTAACTTACAGAAAGAAACATTTTTACAGCATAACTCCTCAAAGATGTTACTACATTAATATGACTAGTAAGGAAGATATACTATATAGTACTTCCCAAAGTCATCTAGCCATTCAACTTTTTATTTTTATCATGTTATTTATTATGATGATGATTATTTACTGAATATAATGCCTACTAAAATTTGGAACACAGTTGGGAATGCTAGCACAATTTTTGCAGTCCATCTGCCTCTGTTCATACCACTTATAAATTCTGAATTAAGGAAAACAAATAAAGGCTTGCAATCTCTTTTGTGCTAAGAAATTAAACTTTACTTTAATTATCATAACAATCCAGTCCAGTAGAATGAAACAGCCAATGCCCAAAAGCATACAGTCAATCAAAAACAACTACAGGACCCGATCTTACAACTCTATGACTTCAAAGTGCTCTTTCCAAACCATTAACTAAGCCCTCCTAGAAATTAGAAGTCTAAGTATCAGGTAATATTTCTAATACCTGTTAGGTATATTCGTTTTGTCTTTCAAAAGAAATCTAAGTCAACCAAAAACTAGAGATCGGAGAAGCACTTTGTCAGAGCAGAAGGAACAAGAGGATTAGAACGTTAGGAAAAGGAGGAATGTGGGAGGACTGAATAGTGGCTCCAGGACTAGCAAGGAACTGCTTTTCTTTGCCAGTTCAGTACTAAGCCAAAGAAAAAACAAACCTTTAATGTGCCTGAGTCAGCCCTTTTGCCTATCTATAAGACAAAGATCAGACTCCATAGCTTGTGCTGGCTGAGGCCCATAATAATCAACAAACCACAATGCTACTGGCTCCTCTAAACTTTCTCCAGAGTGCTACCTTACATTATCTACTTCTTAGTGAGTTTTACCAACTTTCCTTAAAAGTCAATTCAAAAGCACTCTTTTAGGGGTTGGCAGTGTAGCTTAGTGGTAGAGCACATGTTTGCAAGTGTGACCTGAGTTCCACTCCCAGCACTGACAAAAAAGAAAAAATGCACTAATCTTATCTAATTACTATCACAAAAAACAAATGATTTGAAATCACCCTCTTAGACATATGCAAAAGAGCTGTCCTTCTCATTTGTAGATCGGCTTCAATCCTTAGTGCCTACCTGGCCCTCATTTAACTCCTTCCTGGGAGGAGTTATCGGAGTAGCAGCAATAGACATTCAAGGCTTATGCATTCTACCACTCCTTGTATACCTTGTGATCAATGCCTTTGTTAGTATACCAGCAGATTTACATGGAATAAAACTGCAAGCACTGCCTCACACAGGGCTTGGTAGTCAATGATGGGTTCGATTTTCTCAGGGCAATATCAACCTAAGACAGGGCTCACTGAATGACTCATTGAGACCCCATGACGAGTAAGATTAAGCACCTGGTAGGAAACGACCTAAGACAGGCACAGTCCTTCGTGCATTTTAAAATTATAATGGGGGAGGTGTGGGAGCCCAGCTGGGCCCTTTCCCCCTGGCAGTTGCTATCTGCATATATGAGTAATTATACTGACTCTCCTGCTATGGCTACATTGGCATCTCGAAGTCTGGAGATTCTCCTAGGATACGTAGATGACAGACCCTCCTACTTCATAGAACGTAAATATATGACTCTAAAGGTTTATGGTTTTATGACTCTAGAAAGTTTGCTTGACCAGGCTATGTTAGGAATGTGGGCTATACATGCAAAACAAAGAAGTGGTGCTATTTGTGTTCTGACAATGACTGATATGTTGTAAATGTATACGTAACCCTGTTGTACTCAAGAAATGTATAAAAAAATCCATGCTGAAAAATAAATAAAAAAGAAAGAAAGAAAAAAAAACAGAGCTGTCCTTCTTAAGAGTGCAGTCATTAGCAAACAAAACTACAAAAATTATTCAATTCTTGCCATTGTATTTCGTAGGAAAAATTGATAACAAAATAAACCCCTTCAGAAACCTGTAGAGATAAGAAGTTAAATATAAATTTTAAGAAGCTACTTTTAGGAGCATTTTTTTTTTACAGGAAGTAAGATTTGTTGGTAGGTGTGACTAAGGAGGAGCGGCACAATGTAAGTCCTCAAGTGTGGGACACACTATTTTTCCAGAAGACCAAGATCAGGTATATGACCCCACAGCCATTCATGACAAGCCAATTCTTCGCTACTAAATCTTCAAATTCATCCACATTAACCCTGGTAACACCTACTCCTTTGAGATCTAGATCTCCTGGTAGCCAGGGAACTTGAACTTGGTCCATGTAGGACTTCAGTCACATCCTCTTTGTTCTGCAGCTTGGTGCTGATGGACATGATGACTTGGCCAATGTAAACCTGGGCCACTGTACCCTGGGACTTTCCAAAGGCACTCCCACATACTTGTCTGGAGTCCAGACTGAGAACAGCTCCAAGTCAGACACATGAACATCCCTTGAAAGGGCAGTCTCCAAAGTTCCTTAGGGCAACCCATACATGCAATAGGCTGCATACACTACCAATAAGTTTGCTGCTTGCAACCACTGCACTAGGCCACCACAAGGAATGGAGTACAGTTGGCTGCCCAATGAGCAATGTGCTGTACTCAAATAATCTGACAGCTACTTCATCATCAGTGTTCAGCTGCTAGTTTAGAGTAAAAACAGAGCACAGTAGATTAAGTGAGCCTGGCCTGGTGGTGCATGCCTGTAATTCCAGTATTTGGGAGGCTGCAACAGGAGGCTCACAGTTCAAAGATAACCTCAGCAATACAGCAAGGCTCTTGTCAACCTAGCAAGACCCTATTTCAAAGCGAAAAATAAAAAGGGCTAGGAGCAGAGCTCAGAGATAGAAAGCCCCTGGGTTCAATCCAGCACCACCAAAAAGAAGAAGAGAAGGAGGAGGAGGAGGAGGAGGAGGAGGAGGAGGAGGAGGAATATATTTAAGTAACTATATTAGTTGTCAAGGTACAAATAATCAAATGTGGAAAAAGTGGACATGCCCATTCTTTTCATTTTTTAAAGACACAACTTTCTAAAGGTAGGATAAATATGATGGGATATACAAAAATGTAAGGCTACACTATACTGAATACTTTTTATTTGGTGATTAGATAAACCAAATGGCACATTCATCAATATAATGCATGCAACCCTGACTTTTAAACATTAAAAGGAAACCCGTAATTTCATATAAATATACTCACATCTTTAAGCTGTATTTCACGCACAATAGAATTACAACTCTTGCAGGAATAGAAGGTAGCTCAAGCGCCCAGCTCACACAGGCAATGGTCTTCTTACCAAACTGAACCATCTCATCACAAACAAACTCACCCATAACCTGCATTTCAGCTCCTCTCTCTCTGGTTTCCCTGCAGAGCTGCAGGTGTCTCTGGCTGGCAAAAATATTAGGACTGGTTAACACCTGCCACCAAGTAGTCTGGGATCAAGAAGCAGCACCTGCACAAGCCATAGTTTGATATTTTATATTTTTTTAGTTCTCTAAAGTAGGAGAATTTCTATTTAAAATAGGTAAGTCAATGGGACAAATTGCCACAGCTCCTTAATAGCTGGATCTTGAGCAAGGCTTGGTCTGCTAGAGTCCTGCAAGGCAGACGATTCCAAAAGAAGGAATGCATGGCATATCCCACTGTGCATTATGTTATATTCTGAAAATTTTGGGTGCTTTTGGTTTTGCTTTCACATTAATTGTAAAGGAAAATTTCTAAGAAACACAAGATGGCCGGACGAATTATGATTCCTCAATATTAGCTAAAAAAAACAATGCCTCAAGACAACCCATAAGAAATTCATTAACCACATACAAACATTAGTCAGGAAACGGGCTTTGCAAGCTTAGTTACTAAACAGCCTTATGTTCCCACTCAGCACACAGGTATAGAAACAAAATAAATAAGCCAAAGAGACTTAGTTCTACTATTTTATCTATGAGTAAAGAAGGCTTTAAGACAGATAGTCTTTACTCACTTCCGCCTTGTCCCTCTGAAATTTCACAGGATACATTAACTCTCTAGCTGCCTGAGAAAAAGATAAGAACACTGCTTAAAGGAGCTAAACAAATAGTAAAGATTTAAACTATTAGATTTAGGATCTTCGTCGTTAACCTTTAACACTGCTTTGTACTAAAAGAAATTATTCTGTTTCCTGATTATGATGATGGACACAATCTATCTAACATGTGTAAGATTTGTAAAATTATAGAACAAAGTCAATTTTACTATATATCAATTTTTAAAATAATACTTGAAAAGTGCTACCTCCTTCCAGCCTTCTCTCAAGTACCTAGCCCAAGCTCTGTTCCAGGAACCAGAATACATAATTTAAAAGGCAGTGTCTCTCATTAGAAAAGGAGTACATTATGATAAAGGCTTTGATGGAGGAATACGTAAGGCA